>CM059329.1:3455680-3485680 GCA_030340685.1 Protosalanx chinensis
AGGGCTTCACGTAGACCCCATTTCCCCCAGAATGGCACCCTGTATCTGGGCGTGCAGCCTCCTAGCCCTAGGCTCTGAGCTCCAGTGAGGTGGCGAGGCTTTCCTACGAGGGATCTGCCTGGATTTCGGACTTACTCCTCCGTCTAGGCCTGGACCAGAGGCTTTCAGCAAATCTCCAGGAGACAGAGAAAGCATCAGATCCCTCCGTCTGGACGCTCAACAACCCGGGACCTCAGAAAACCTTCGATACGAGCTACTGCAGTTCTGAGGTAGTGAACGATGGTTGAGAGTCGCTAATCCCTTGAGATCCTATTGTACACTGACTGACCGAGAAAGCACAACGGAAGTTCAGGGTTTTCCTGAAGAGCCATGGAGAAAACGGATGCTTGTCGAATCTGATTGGATAAACACACGCAGTATAATTGTAAGATCCATCTCGTGACGATCAACCCTCGAAGGGAATACTAAGTGTAATGGAATAACTAGGCATCTATTATGATGAAATGCAAAGTTGTGCAATGGGATTTGATCCCAGGGGAAAAAATTCCTGCAAAATCTAATTTGTCCGGTCATTTGTTACCGCCAATCGGCTTGGCGACGAGCGTGCGTAGAGCCTCGTCCCCTTCACTGGAGTTCAAAACCCTGATGCATCCCCCTCCCACTGTGCTGACTCCCCTCGTTACTAACAGTGATGGATGGCCGGGGGCCGGAGCCCGCTGACGTTTGAGAACATCAATCTTTTGGTGTGATGTCACCGTTACCATACCATCCGGCGATGCTCCGTCATCAGCCCCCGCAGCGTGATCTCTTCTTCTTTCGGACGACTGACCGGAGCAAAGCGCATGCGCACGCCCCATGCGGGCGGAGCAGGGAGCCACCTGTGTGTGGATGTGTGCCGCTGATGGGCATCTACACACACACACACAAACTCTCGCACAAAACAATGACGGACAGGTCTGATAATATATTCGGAATCAGTGCCTAAAGCTCTGTTTGAAGTGATGACTCGAGTGTGGGAGTGGCTTAACCCCTGTCCGTCATGTTCCTGCCTGAGAGTCTGGTGGTCCAGGTGGCTCGGCGACGGGCGACAGCTCTCCTCCAGCCCCTTCGGAAGCTGCAGCTGCCCCCCGTCTCCTGCTCCCATCTCCCCCACCACCCTCCACCTCGCTTCCCATGCGCCCTGCCCCGCCCCTGCATGCGGAAACCAGCCCCACAGAGCCGCAGGAAACGTTACCTCTTCACCGCAGCCGCTTGTCAACAGCGTCTGCCTACCCAGAAGCCCCTGGGAGGTGACTGAGTGACTTTAGGTTGGTAAGCTCGGAAGACTACAAAGCAGCTTTTCCCATCTGTCACGCCGCACCTGAGCTAGCGAGAGATGCTGGAGTTGAGAGGAACGGAGGGGATGAAAGTGTCGAGTACCGGCTGGTTCGCCCCCGGAGGGGGAGAGCTGTCGATGGAGGCTTCCCGAGGAGACAACATCCAGCGCTCTCGATCTTCCACTTTTGCTTATTTGGGTTTTGTTTTGTCAAAACATCGTTCGATAGAGCTTACGAACGAGGGCAGTTATTTCCTGCTTGCCAGACTAACGCACTCAGTCACTTCTTAGGTGATGCTCCTCAACTGAACAGACAGGAGGGTTAGAGGATGCAGATTGTCAACGTTTCCCATGGCAAAACATTCTCATTTGACTCACTTCTTCGGTCAAAATTTCCCAGCGATCTTTACATTTAGCAGACGCTCTTACCCAGAGCGACTTACAGCAAATACAGGGACATTTCCCCCTGAGGCAAGTAGGGTGAAGTGCCTTGCCTAAGGACACAACGTCACGTTGGCACCGCAGGGATTCGAACCAGGTACTTTCCGATTATTAGTCAGACTCCCTCACCGCTCAGCCACGTCTCCCTTGTTGTTGTTTTGCAAGCAAATGTTCGCCATGGTAAATACCGTGCCTGAGTTCCGGACCGCACCCCCACCCTCTCCTCAGTATTAGAGCCCCTCACCTGCTGCTGCCGTCCTTCGGGGGGGGAATGAGCCGAGCTCAGGCCAGACCATGCACTGCAGGCAACCACAAGCCAAGGAGCAACAGATACGGGAGCAACCCCCAACCCCACCGTACCCGTAGACCATGCAGAGCCTCAGGGGCCGGAGGTGACCCGGGCCGGAGCCGGGGCCCCTCTGGAACCTGGGGCCAGGAAGGGGGCCACTTACCAGAGAACCTCGCTTGTAGCGACTATACCAAGTGCCCGGGCTGTCTTTGGGCCACTTTGCCATTTTGCTCTGTAAAAATACGAACACGACGTTCAGGGAGGAGGGGAAATGGAGGAGGGAAGAGGGGGGCAAGGCTTACCAGTTTACCACGTTTGAATTCACTGAACCAGGAGCCGGGGATCTCCTTCCCCCATGACGTGAGCCTAGCCTGGGGTACCGAGCCCCGCGGGGGGAGACGGTAGGGGGGAGGAGGAGGGGGGCGGAGGACAGAGAGTCAGTGTTAAAAAATTGAAACAGTCCTGTTGGGAAAGAAAACGGTTTTCATCACACCCCCCCCAATCCCCCACCACCCCCGGTCCCCACCCCTCCTCCCCCCAGCCCTCCCCCCACCCCCACCCATATTCCTCCCCCCAGCCCTCCCCCCACCCCCACCCATATTCCTCCCCGTCAGCCCCACCGTGTGCCAGTGTCCGCTGCCAGAAGAACCTGCGAAAGTAAAACCCGGCGCAGAGCGGGAACGGGGGGGGGGGTGCATGCTGGGAGAGTATACAAACGCTGGCTGGTGGCTAATCACCAATCAAATCCGGGTAAACAATCATTAAGCAGGACAGCTTTTCCCCTTGCCACCTCAGCCTGACGGGATTGTCTTTCTTTTGGGGGGGGGGGGTCTGTTTAATTATCCCCAGGCGGCAAGGCGAGGCTATCATGGACTTCTGACTGAGCGGAACGCCCTTTGATCTGGTGGAGTCCATCGAGGGCCCCCTCATCCAGGCCATCGCACAGTTAATGAGTGTTTCGGCAGCAGACGAGAGGAGGGTGTGTGCAGGCGTACGTTACACACCGCTGCCTTGAAAGGCACCTTCGGATGCTCGGGCGCAGAGGGAGCGAGAGAGAGGAAGAGTGTTAGAGAGTGAGGTAAAGGGAGGGTGGTGTATGTGTGTGTGTAAGAGAGCGAGAGAGAGGAAGAGTGTTAGAGAGTGAGGTAAAGGGAGGGGGGTGTATGTGTGTGTGTAAGAGAGCGAGAGAGAGGAAGAGTGTTAGAGAGTGAGGTAAAGGGAGGGGGGTGTATGTGTGTGTGTAAGAGAGCGAGAGAGAGGAAGAGTGTTAGAGAGTGAGGTAAAGGGAGGGGAGTGTATTTGTGTGTGTAAGAGAGCGAGAGAGAGGAAGAGTGTTAGAGAGTGAGGTAAAGGGAGGGTGGTGTATGTGTGTGTGTGTAAGAGAGCGAGAGAGAGGAAGAGTGTTAGAGAGTGAGGTAAAGGGAGGGTGGTGTATGTGTGTGTGTAAGAGAGCGAGAGAGAGGAAGAGTGTTAGAGAGTGAGGTAAAGGGAGGGTGGTGTATGTGTGTGTGTGTAAGAGAGCGAGAGAGAGGAAGAGTGTTAGAGAGTGAGGTAAAGGGAGGGGGGTGTATGTGTGTGTGTAAGAGAGCGAGAGAGAGGAAGAGTGTTAGAGAGTGTGGTAAAGGGAGGGGTGTGTGTGTAAGAGAGCCAGATAGAGAGCAACAGGGTGCTCTCGTGGGGTCCCGGGAAAAGCGTGAAGACAGGGGGCTGAGAGAAATGGAGCAGAGGGAGAGAGGGGGAGAGAGCAAGACTTTGAGAAAGAGAGCGTCTGAGTCTTTCTATGGCCAGAGCGAAAGGGAATATAAATCCTGTTCGCCTTCATTTTTACCCACCAATGAGTCCCTGGCTATAAAAATGTGGTGCCATTATTCTGGGCTGAGGCAAACGCCTACTCCTCTGGGCTAGAGAGGGGATCATTAAAACCCTTTGTAGTACTGTGGCATTTCAGAACTCTCATGTCCTCTCCCCTCCTCTCCTCTCCTTTACTCTCCCCTCCTCTCCTTTACTCTCCCCTCCTCTCCTCTCCTTTACTCTCCCCTCCTCTCCTCTTCTTTACTCTCCCCTCCTCTCCTCTCCTTTACGCTCCCCTCCTCTCCTCTCCTTTACTCTCCCCTCCTCTTTTTTTTGCTGTCATCCGATCTGCTCTCCCCTCCTTTCCATCCCTCTCCCCTCCTCTCCTTCACCCTCTCCCCTCCTCTCCTTCACCCTCTGACCGTGACAGCCACATTGTGGACAGTGTCAGTGCACCTGGATGTGTGTCTTAGGAGACCCTCTGCCCTCTAGAGGCGTGGAGGCTCCCCTGGGTTTCTCCCTCAAACTTCCCCAAATCCCACTAGCGTGGAAGTGTGACCGCTTCATCAGCAGAGCTGTCTGCTATCCATCAAGTTTCAGAAGACCCAAATAAACTACCAACAACTCTCCTCTTCCCCTGTCGACCCACACTGGCCACTAATGCTCTATTCCACTCACCAACAACCACAGGGAGAGAGTGACAAAGAGAGCGAGAGAAAGTGACAGAGAGAGAGGGCACGTGAAGCAGATTGAGACTCACCCCTTCTGACTTCTTGTCAGGGTAGATGCAGCTCTCTCCTCCCGCTGTGAAGTTGCAGTGGACCTTGAAGGAGTCCCTGGAGCAGCCCTGGTTAGGATCAATCCAGTACTCACCTGGAGAGAGAGAGAGAGAGAGAGAGAGAGGGGGGGAGGGAGAGAGAGAGAGGGAGAGAGAGAGAGAGAGAGAGAGGGAGAGAGAGAGGGGGAGAGAGAGAGAGATAGAGAGAGAGAGAGAGGGGGAGAGAGAGATAGAGAGAGAGAGACAGAGAGGGGGAGAGAGAGAGGGGAGAGAGAGAGAGGGAGAGATAGAGAGAGAGAGAGAGAGAGAGAGAGGCGGAGAGAGAGAGAGGGAGAGAGAGAGAGAGAGAGAGAGAGGGGGGGAGAGAGAGAGAGAGAGAGAGAGAGAGAGAGAGAGGGGGAGAGCAAAAGCGGAAGAGAGGGGGGGACGGAAAACAAAAAGGACCCATTAGACACATTCCGCCGGCCCTTAGGGGGAACAGACACGTGTCGCGTCGCCGTGCATCCAGGCTGTCGTCCACGGACACCCACCATCAGGGAAGTCCGGGTGGCACAGCTGCAGGTCCTTGCAGGTACGAGCGGGGTTGGCCTGGGTGCCCAGGGGATGCTTCATCTGCTCGATCTCCAGCTTGAGTGAGTTGAGCGAGCCGAAGATCTCCTCCATGCCGTCGTCGTAGTCCTTGTAGTTAGCGTCGGCCCCCGCCTCGTCCATCACCTGGCTGGCGTCGATGTTCCGGCGGCTTCTCTTGGGGTTGGACTGGATGGGCAGCGGGTGGATGACGTCGCCGGGGGGACCCTGGATCGGAAGGGGGGGGGGGGGGGTGTTGAACAAAGGTGGTGTGGTCATTTGTCAACCGTTCGGCTGAATACTCTTATAGCTCTTCCCTTGGCACTTATTGGTTTTTCTTGATGTATGTTTCATAATCTATAAACCCGCTATGTTTTGGTGTCTATCACGTTGCTATGCTCAGTGACCGATGCTCTTTTGTAAAAGCTCTCTCTTGGAAGTGGCTTTGGATAAAAGCGTCTGCTAAATGAATGAATGTAGATGTAGGATAGGAGACAGCTTACAGGAAGGCCGGGAGGTCCAGGAACGCCAGTCTCCCCCTTCGGACCCGTCTGACCCTGGAGGGGCGGAACATAGGACAGCGTTAAGCACACGTGCCGAGCGCACACGCACGTAAAAGCGCAAGTCTGATTTTGTAGGAGTGAGTACCTACCGATGAGCCCTTAGCACCTTTAGGACCGGGAGGGCCCTGGAAATAGAGAGGCAGAGCACAAGATCAGGGGTGTGAGGGGGGGCTGGTAGAGGGAATGACTGGGGGGGATGGGGGGTGTAGGGGAGGGAAGTGATAGGGGTGTTGTTGGGGGCAGTCGTCTCACCGGTAAACCTGGGGGCCCGAGGGGACCGATGGGACCGGAGGGACCCGCGATACCCTGGGGAGGAGAGAGGACGGAGACACGAAGACAGAGTCAGAAGGAGGCAGGATGGCATTTGAGGACCGGATTCACGGCTGGACTGGCAACGGATCAACTGGTGTTACGGGGAGGTGGTGGTGGGTGGAGGATGGGGGGGGGGTGACTGGACTCACGTTGTCTCCCTTGAGACCTGCTGTTCCCTGGGGGCCAGGCAGGCCCCGGTCTCCCTTCTCTCCCTGCTCGCCTGGGGGGCCGATGAGACCGATGAGACCAGGATGACCCTGGGGGGAGAGAGAGAGAGAGAGAGAGAGAGAGAGAGAGAGGGGAGGAAGCCACCATAAATAAGGTCAATACAGTTCTCATTCACTTATTTGTATCAGCGGGGCATAGCTTTGATGCTCCCGAGTAAAACCCTGGTTCATGGATCGTGGTTATTGACTGGAAGGTGGGCAGTCTCGTGCACCACTGCTTGAGTTGTAACGTGAGTGTGTTTGTGTACAGCATGTGAGCGTGTGAATGAGTGTAAACAGTCTGCGATTTCACCTTGGGAACGAATAAAGTACCTGCTACTAGCATGTGTGTGTGTGTGTGTGTGTACACGTGTACGTGAACGTTCCCTCTCACCTTCTCCCCCTTGATTCCAGAGTCTCCCTTCAGACCAGGCAACCCTGGAGGACCCTGCGAGGCGAGAAGGGGGGAGAACAGGGGGAGATGGGGGAGAAGGGGGGGACAGGAGGGTTTGAAAGAAGGGGTAAAGAGGAGGCGGGGGGGGGGGGAGAAGGTAGAATGAAGCATCGATAGAGGCATGAAGAAGTTCTCGAAATGTTTTCTGCGCATGACCTGAGATGTATAGCCTGGAACTTCAGCCAGGGGTCAGGGTTGAAGGGTCATCTGTACTCACCATAGGTCCTGGAGGTCCATCGGGCCCCGGGGAGCCAGGCAGTCCTTGTTCTCCCTGGAGAACACAGCGCGGTCAGTCAGACACCCGGAACATGTCTAGAGCGCCGTGGCCAGTTACAAGATTATCCAGTGCAGTTTCTCCAAATAAATGTTTGGTACTCACCACTGGACCAGGGATGCCTCTCAGGCCTTCGGTACCTGGCTTCCCAGGGGCCCCTTGGGGGCCAACTGGACCTGTTTTTCCAGGTGGGCCTTCCAGTCCAGATTCTCCCTGCAGAGCAGAACCAGACAGTTGGATATGAGATATTCACAACAGCATTTTGCTGTCAAAGGGATTTCAAAGCCTCTCCGCCAAAGATTTCGCAAACAGCCTGCAAAGCTTTTAATGGAAGTGAAATCTTAATCGCATGAATGACCGCATCTCACCAGCCTGATATCATGGCTGTCTTGAGTCACTTTCCGCTGTGGATGGTGTTAAGGGGGCTTACGATTGGCTTATATTGCTGTGGATAGTGTTAAGAGGGCTTGTGATTGGCTCGTACCCCTTGGATGGCGTTAAGGGGGCTTGCGATTGGCTCGTACCGCTGTGGATGGTGTTAGAGGGATTGTGATTGGCTTACACCACTGTGGATAGTATTAAGAGAGCTTGTGATTGGCTCGTACCCCTTGGATGGCGTTAAGAGGTCTTGCGATTGGCTCGTACCGCTGTTGATGGTGTTAAAGGGGCTTGCGATTGGCTTATACCACTGCGGATAGCGTTAAGAGGGCTTGCGATTGGCTCGCACCGCTGTGGATGGCGTTAAGGAAGCTTGCGATTGGCTTGCACCACTGTGGATGGCGTTAAGAAGCCTTGCGATTGGCTCGCACCACTGTGGACGGCGTTAAGGGGGCTTGCGATTGGCTCGTACCTTTGTGCCTTTCTCTCCCTGTCTGCCCTCGGGTCCGGTGACTCCGGGAGGTCCCTGGTCAGGAGAAAGAGGACGAGTTAGAAAACTAAATAAAAATGGAGAGGGAGAAAAATAGAAGAAACACAGCTTGTGGGTTTCTCAGAAGGGACCCGGAACAGGAAGAGAGAGATGAGAGGAGAACACGAGAGAAGCTTACTCTCTTTCCAGGTGGGCCGGAAGGTCCGGACTCCCCAGTTGGCCCAGGCGAACCCTGAACGAGGAGAAAAGCAGCGTTCAGCGACCCCCCCCGAAACATATCACGATAAGATCACGTCCCTGTGCTAATAATGCGCCCCTAGCATTTGGTGCCTGTGCGTGTGTGCGTCTGTGTGTGTCGGTGTGACATCCGCAGGCTGACACTCACCGCTTGACCGGCCTCTCCGTCATCTCCCTTGTCACCCGGGGGCCCATCCAAACCCTGTTGGGGACAAGGACGAGCATACTGTAAGCTCTGACATTTACTGTATATTCCCTTTATCGATTTGCACCGCGGCACTACATCAAAGCGCCGTTAAATCGGAAATACTTACAGCCTGACCGGTCTCTCCAGGAGGGCCGGGATCACCAGGGAAACCACTGGGACCCTGCGAATCAATATAAAGACTTATTATGGGATGTTGTGCGGAATACAGATGGTTAGTTACTCTATAAAGAGACCTTACGACTACTAAGCGATATGTGTTCACCGACACAAGCCGTTCATTATTTAGTCCGGCGAAATGCGAAATGATTTCGTCCTGGGTTTTCACGGTGCGTGCACCGTAATTAGACCCAGACCCGACGGCGCAGAACCCCCAAAATGCTTTGAGTTTACGGTCAACCAGCTGCGATCGAGCCATTGTTGCAGAGACATAGTCGATGGCTGTACAGTCTCAGCCGGAGACGGGGATGTTGTTGTTCTTCGTTCGCCATTCATGGAAGCGGGTCTGAACTTACGGGGCTTCCTTTGGGTCCGTCGTCTCCAGGGGGGCCTTTGGGACCGGGAGGGCCTGCAGAACCTGCCGGACCCGCCTCTCCCTTCTCTCCTCGCTCTCCTCTCGGACCCTGAAGAGTAAAAACGGGAGTCCGGGCATGGGTGTGTGCGTGTGGAGGGGGAGGGTTTAGGGCGTGAGTGTGGATGGAGGGCTAGACTTGGGGGGGGTGACGGAAAAAAGGGCGATGATGGGATGTTCGGTGTTGAAAGTTGTTGCTGACTCACCGGTGGTCCGAGTTCTCCTGTCAGACCTGGCTCTCCCGCCTCACCTGAGTCACCCTGGGGGAAGAGGAGGAAGGAGAGGGAGGAGAGAGAGACAGAGAGACAGAGAGAGATATAGAGATAGAGAAATAGAGAGAATGAGAGAGAGAGAGAGAGAGACAGATAGAGATATAGAGAGATAGAGAGAGAGAGAGAGACAGAGAGAGAGAGAGAGATAAATGGTTATACGGAGGAAAGGCAAACAGTGTCCGTCGCATCTCAGAAAAAACATCCCCCCTTCCTCCACCTCTGTGTCCCTCTCCCGCACTCCTGGTAGCCCAGTGGGGGACAGGTGAGAGATGACACGCCCTATCCTCATCCATCAGAGCCGTCCCGGGGTCCGCTGACCCGCGAGGGGACACTCTGAACCCTCCCCCTGCCCCCTTTCTCTGCCCGTCTGATTGGACGGCAGTCTCGTGAGCCTGGCCCTGTCATCGCTCACTGTCGCATGAGCCTGTGACTGTCCCCGCGGGGATATAGAGGAGGGGCCCCACCGGCTCCACCTGCAGAGACTGTAAGGCTCATCTTTATCTGGGATTATGGAGGAGAGAGAGAGAGAGAGAGTGAGATAGAGAAATTGAGAGAGAAAGCTAGAGAGATAGAGATGGAGAGAGAGAAAGTTCCCTTCCTCTTTCGTAATCCTCCACCATTTCAATCACCATGCCAGGCTGCATGGTGTCAGGCTGGGATAAACGTTAATGTGACATCAACGTCGTCAGGTGCCGGAGATGCAGAGCCGGCTCTAGGCATAGGCGGTCGCCTAGAGCGCCATCGGCTGTAGGGGCGCTGGAGGGGTGCTGGAGGGGCTGCACCCTTAATCGATAATTAATAACAGTCTTTTATTTACCGGATGCTCTCGGTATTTAATTTGGTCCCGAGGGGGGGGGGGGGGGGGGCGAGCGATGCGAGAAATTCCCAAAGACGGAGGGCGCGCGCAGTGAGTGATCTCGCCTAGGGCACTAAATTAGGTAGAGCCGGCCCTGCGGAGATGGCTGTGTCCCCTCCCACACCGTGGCGTGGGGTTACAGACGACAGAAATGTGCTCCGCTGAAGGAAGCAGAGATCCAGCAGGCTCACCTTCCAGCCTCGCCAAGCAGCGCGCGAGCTACGCCTCACCCTTGGCCAGCCAAGCCGGCCAATAAAAAACCTGCCGCATCAGCCTCCTGTCAGATCACGTTGGGGGGGAAAGTGGTGGGGGGGGCGGGGGGGGGGGTAAGCTTCTGTTTGAAGAGGAGATGGACGTTTGCCCTCTGATGTGGGGTGGGGGGGTTGGCGTTGAGGAGTGTTGGGAGTCTCGGAAGGCTCATCGACCGGACCAGATAAAACAAACCGCGCTGTGGCGGGGGGCCTGTGGGGGGGGAGTGCCGGGGAGCTGCCAGCAGTCAGGCTGTTCATCAGGAGCGGGGCGGGGGCGGGGAGGGTGGCAGCGGCCCCCGCGTTGATTTGCGAAGAAAGGCGCCGCTCTTCAATAATGCATCCCCCCCCCCGCCTTCGCCTCTTAAGTGCGGCTGGCCCGGGTACGCACTGTACCATCGCACGATCTCCCCTGCCAAAACTGAGGAAGGCAGTCCTCCTGTTATGTTAGCCCTGTGTGTGTGTCTGGGTGTGTGTTTGACTGTGTTTATGTCCCCGAGAACGAATCAGCAACTTCGTGCGGTCTTCTGAACGGCGGCCATCAAATATTGATGCTGACAAAAAGCTTCGCAGCGACTTCAAAGCGCTTCTCGAACTCGTGATGACAACCGAGGCCTTCTGCTTCGGATTTGGAAGCGATATCCATGCTGATAACCGCAACATCGCTGACTGCGCTAAGCTCCAGTGTTTTTTTGTCCTCGTTTTCAAAAACCCGACGCGTTCTCTGGTTTACGGAACCCGCTCGTTCAGAACCATTTGGGGCCCCGTCCTCTGTGGGTCCTTCTCTTCTGAGATGTGCTTGCAGTTCTCAGGTGAGGATGACGGGGACTCACCTTCTCTCCCACAGCGCCAGGGTTCCCGTTGCCTCCTGGGGGACCCTGGGGTCCGTCCGCTCCTGGGGGTCCGGAGGGGCCTCTGGGGCCAGGGGGACCAGGGGGGCCCTAGGTACGTGGGTGGGGAGATAGAGGGGGGGGGGGGTGTAAGGGTCGTTGCAGGGGATAAGGAGAGAGGGATTGAGGAGTGGAGGGAAGAGAAAGAGAGGGGGATAGATGGATGAGGGGAAAACAAAGAGGATGAGGAGGGAGAGAGGGGGGTATGGGGGAGGAGAGAGATGAAGGACATTGTAGGCAACAATTCTCCCATGTACAGTAACGTATTCAGTATCAGCTAGATCGATGACCAGAATGGGCTTCTAGTTAAACTATTACATGCATTTGGACGCAATGGCCCTTCGCATTGGTTGGATGCTAATTTCATCTGAGAGTTAAGACGAGTCTCAAGCATTTTGACCGAAGGAACATCTTACCATCTGACCGACGTCCCCTGTCTCTCCTTTCTCACCGGGGGGTCCAGGCAATCCCTGCAGAGGCAGCACAGGTCAACCCTAGCAACACTCTGGATCTCTACACAGTTAGACTCAGGGGTCAGAGGTCGAGGGAGGTTGCCAAAGGAGGGGGCGGGGTTAAACGGTCCTGACCTGCAGTCCGACCGGACCGGATGGTCCGGGGAACCCTCTGGAACCTTCGTCTCCCTTCTGTCCGAACAGGCCCTGCTGCCCTCTGGGTCCAGGCTCCCCATCGGCACCCTGGGAAAGGATGGGGGGGTGGGGGGCACGTTAGAGAATAGGAAGTAGGTCCACACCTACGCCTGGAGGTCCATATTAGCCGGGCAGGGTACTCACAGTGAGGCCGGGGGCTCCAACGGGTCCTTGGGGGCCCGTAGGACCAGGGGGACCCTGGAGAAGAGAAGGAGAGCAGAGGGTGACTATGTACCAAGTTAAACAAGCTCCATTAGGAATGTACTGTACATCCATGATTAGGTTGCCCAATAAGTTGCTTAGGGTGGTAATGGGTTAGGTTTATAAATGAAAATACTTGAAAATCCGATAAATTCACATGGCAAGCAGGCTGTGTGGCTAGAATAAATTAAAAAGTAGAGAAAAGTAGAGTCGATTACAAAAGAGTAGAGTGGGGTAGAAACAAATAGAGTAGGGTAGATTAATGTGGAGTGCAGTAGTTTACACAGTACAGTAGAGCAGGGTAGAATAGAGTATGGTGGACTACAGTGGACTAGAGAGGAGTAGAGTATATACCAGTACAGTAGAGCAGATTCAAGTAGAATAAAGTAGAGTGGAGCAGAGTAGAACTCACATGTTCTCCTTTATCTCCTTTGCCTCCCTTTTGACCGGGCTCTCCGATCTCTCCCTGCAGAGGTGAGGAACACAGGTGGGACACTTGATGACACGGCCATCTTCAACGTCACTGCACACGTACTTCATCTACCTGGGAGCACGCTCTCCTGAGAGGCACGACCGAGGGTCTTGGCATCTCGGAAAGGCCCTTGGTGCCCCCCTCTTCACCCCCTTGGTGCCCCCTCTCACCCCCTTGGTGCCCACCCTTCACTCCCTTGGTGCCCAGCTTTCACCCCCGCCTTCCTCACCTTGTCTCCGTCCTCCCCTGGGGGCCCCAGGGGGCCAGCAGGTCCGGGCAGACCCACGGGTCCCTGGACACCATCTCTTCCGGCTGGGCCCTGAGGTCCTTTCTCTCCCTGGAAATCAATCAGCACATCACCGTCAGCCCAGTGGCTTTCATGGATGAGGCAGCGGAGAGCTGAGAAAGCTACGCATTCTCACAGGTGTGGCTAAATCCCACAATGCCCCTGTGTCCTCCCAGAGTGCCCCTGTGCCTTCCCACAATGCCCCTGTGCCATCCCACAATGCCCCTGTGCCATCCCAGAGTGCCCCTGTGCCATCCCACAGTGCCCCTGTGCATCAGTGACATTTCCAGAAGCTAAGTAGTCCACAGCCAGCCAGAACTGGTTCTTACCGGTCCTCCCTTCTCTCCTGCGGGGCCTGGGGGTCCCTGAGGTCCGGGGCGGCCAGGGAGTCCAGTGGGGCCAGCCGGGCCGGCGGGTCCACGCTCACCAGGAGAACCCTGCAGAACACGAGAGAACCAGGTCGGTAAGTAAGTCAGAATTGCCGCTATACGATGAGCAGGCGTAACTAATGTGATGTCATGCGTAGGATGGGAAGTTGCTGCTAACGCTACTGTAGTGAGAAACTAAGATGAGATGCGTGAGAGAGAGAGAGACATTGTGTGTGTGTTTGTGTTTACTCACAGCAGGTCCAGGGGGGCCGTTGGGTCCCTCGCTTCCTTTCAGTCCATGCGCCCCCTGTGGAGAGACGAGTGGGGGGATTTTGAAAACAAACGAATCCTCCAAGTCTTCTCAGAAGAGGGAGGGGGGGGTGACAACGAACGACACGCCTCTCTTCGCAGTGGACTCCGAATCCCAGCATCCCCTTGCGGTGAGTCGAGGGAACGTCCTCCAACCCACCGCCGAGGAGAGTAGCGTTGCGTGCCAACGTGTAACCTACGGGTGTGTGCGTGCGTGTGCGGGCGCGCGAGTGAAAGGGACTGGTGTGAGAAGAACCGGGGAGGCGACACCTCGCCTGACGGCATCCTCAGTCACCTCTCCGGCTGCGCAAAAACAGACGAGAGCGTGGATCGCACGTAGATCACACGTCCTCATCCGGGGCGATGACGGCAATTGCTGCGTTCTAACGAGGCTGCGATTAGATGCTGATGCACGACCGTTACGTAAATATCAGACGCTCTGTTCACTTCCGTTTTTTAATGAGGGGAGAATGGATTTAAGACCTTTAGGATTGGATTAGGTTTGTGAGATTACCGGCTCGAAAAAAAAACTATTGTCGAAAGGCTAGGAGGATTCTGCTTACGTTTCTGCTCCTGATATGAACTAATTGCGGTAATATCAGGAAGAAAGGAAAAAAAAACACTTTAGCTCACTTTAGTTCAATATTTCTGTCTATGCCACGTAAAGTAAGTCGGAAAGTGAGTTTACGTGGCAGTGCGGTTTTACGCTGATGCCTTCTGGGTAGTGTAGTTTTGCTTGCAGGCAGCAGATCACTCACCACTGGGCCTGGCAGACCTCTCTCTCCAGGGAAGCCTCTCAGACCTGGGGGACCATCTTTCCCAGCTGGGCCTGCTGGACCTGGATCTCCCTGCAGAGCAAACACACACGCTCAGGGGGAAGGAAGGGGATCTGTCTGTATGCTGGTGGTGGTGACAAGTGAGAGGAAACTACGTTGGAGGAGAGGAGAGGAGTGGAGAGGGGAGGTCTAGGGAGGAGAGGAGAGAGGAGGTGAGGGGAGAGGACCAGAGGAAAGGAGAGAGGAGGTGAAGGACCAGATGAGAGGAGCAGAGAGGAGAGGTCTAGGGAGGAGAGGAGAGCGGACCAGAGGTGAGGAGAGAAGAGATGAGGGGAGAGGAGCTGAGGGGAGAGGAGGAGAGAAGAGAGGAAGTGAGAGGACCAGAGGAGAGGAGAGAGGAGGTGAGAGGACCAGAGGAGAGGAGAGAGGAGGACCAGAGGAGAGGTGAGAGGACCAGAGAAGAGGAGAGAGGAGGTGAGAGGACCAGAGGAGAGGAGAGAGGAGGTGAGAGGACCAGAGGAGAGGAGAGAGGAGGACCAGAGGAGAGGTGAGAGGAGGTGAGAGGACCAGAGGAGAGGAGAGAGGAGGTGAGGGGAGAGGACCAGAGGAGGGGTGCTCACCTTGGCTCCTTCCTTCCCTGCAGCTCCGGGCAGACCCTGCTCCCCAGGGGGCCCTGGAGGGCCAGGGTGGCCCCGATCTCCCATGGGTCCTGTCTCACCGGTGGGTCCCTGTGGATAGATGGGAGTACAGTTAGGGTGGGGAAAATAATAACATGAGATCCTTCGTAGTTTCGTAAACTCCTTGCTGCAGATCAATGCAAGTTCTGTACACTCAGGCACATCCACTGGAAGTTACTTTGTGTGAGTACAAAGTCTTGCTGCTATAAATGTCACCGAATCTCAAATGCCATGCAACCTTTGATAGTAGCATTGAACGGTGAACGCTGTCTATCGAAGTGTAAAAGCGTCCATATGAAATGTCCAAATGACGAAATGTCCCCTGACAATCGTTGTGTTATGCATTTATAGTTCTTCTCTTGGCACTTACTGGTTCTCATGATGTCTGATTCACGATCTAAAAAACCCACTGTGTTCGGGGTCTATCACGTTGCTATGCTCAATGACTGATGCTCTTTGTAAAAGCTCTCTCTTGTAAGTCGCTTTGGATAAAAGCGTCTGCTAAATGAGTAAATGTAAATGTACAATCACAGAGCACCCTGAACACAAACTGTGCCACAAACCCTGACAACAGAGCGATACCCCTTCAGTTCAGTTCAGCTGAGCACGATTGGAAAGAAATAAAGGCAAACACAGTGTCTTGTCTGTACCTAGTACGAGTTAGTGCCAGCTCGGGATGAGAGAGGGATGAGAGAGGGAAGAGAGAGGGAAGAGAGAGGGAAGAGAGAGGGAAGAGAGAGGGAAGAGAGAGGGAAGAGAGAGGGAAGAGAGAAGGATGAGAGACGGATGAGAGAGGGAAGAGAGAGGGAAGAGAGAGAGATGAGAGAGGGATGAGAGAGATGAGAGGGAAGAGAGAGGGAAGAGAGAGGGAAGAGAGAGGGAAGAGAGAAGGATGAGAGACGGATGAGAGAGGGAAGAGAGAGGGATGAGAGAGAGATGAGAAAGGGAAGAGAGAGGGAAGAGAGAGGGATGAGAGAGATGAGAGAGGGATGAGAGAGATGAGAGGGATGAGAGAGGGAAGAGAGAGGGAAGAAAGAGGGAAGAGAGAGGGATGAGAGAGGGATGAGAGAGGGAAGAGAGAGGGAAGAGAGAAGGAAGAGAGAGGGATGAGAGAGGGTAGAGAGAGGGAAGAGAGAAGGAAGAGAGAGGGATGAGAGAGGGTAGAGAGAGAGGAATGAGAGAGGGAAGGCGGTGACATTAAAGGAAGTCGATTTAAAAAGGGAACTAAGGAGCAGGAAAGAGGATCAGAGAGAGAGAGAGAGACAGAGAGAGAGAGAGAGAGAGAGAGAAACAACGATAGAAAGGCAGACGCTGAGACAGCGAAAGAGAGGGAGAGATAAAGACGAGGCGGAGGGAGCGCCAAGGGAGCGCGAGGCCGCCAGCTAGCCGCGCGGAGCTGCGCCTCATGATCGAGAGCCATGTGTCACCAGGTGCGTGCGTGGGGGGGGCTGAGTGGGAGGCCACGCTAGTCACAAAGCCATCATCGCCTCCAACACACGTAATGCACCTAATTACCATTAGCAGAGAGGCCACACACAGGAAGTGACTGTTGACGCTCTATGCATAATGTATGAGGCCCCTGCCTGCTAATATGCAAGAGTGTAAACAACACTTTGGAATGGAGCTGAGATTCAGCAGCACGCATTGCTCAACTTATACTGCTATACTAACTGATATATTCTGTTTTTACTAACTGTTTTGCACTTCTGGTTGGATGCGAACTGTATTTCTTTACCCTGTACCTGTGCAATGACAATAAAGTCTAATCTAATCTAATCTGAACACCCTGTGTGTGCTTTACAAAACGTTAACGACAGATATTTTAACCGCTGACGACACCTTCCGACTGCGCTCATGACCATCCCAGAACGGAACCAATCAGGCAACAGATGGAGATGGGAACCGGTCTTGTTAACGCCGCGAAGCCCTTCTCTCATTGGTATTCACGTCTAGCGAGCGAGTAAACAAACGAGCGTTGATATTTTATGCAAGTTTTGATGAGTCCTAATATTTTGCCAGATCTTGCGAGCTCTCGATCCTCTAAATGGGACGCGGCCTGAAGAGAGAGCAACCGCACTAGCGGGTCTGAACACGTAAACATGTGACTTCCTGTCACCCCACCCTCCACTGCGGCGCATCCAAAACGGGCGCTATCGCCATAGCTGCAGCGTCCAGAAGATTCAGGTTTTTTTCCAGACCGCTCTACGGCATTACCTGCTTTCATATAATTAGAGCTTACATTTACATTTATTCATTTAGCAGGCACTTTTCTCCAAAGCGACTTCCAAGAGAGAGCTTTACATAGCGGGTTTATAGATTATGAAGCATACATCGTGAGAAAACAATAAGTGCTTCTGGTCCATTGTTATCAGCTGGAATAATTATTCTTTGTCTTGTCCTTCTCCTCGTCAACAAGAGCACATTATCTAGTTTACCCCATTTTGAGAATACAATTTAAAAAAAGCCTTTCTTTGAAGCCACACCTCGCTGCTCTCCTACACTTGGGTCCGACCCCAC
Organism: Protosalanx chinensis; assembly: GCA_030340685.1. NCBI lineage: Eukaryota > Metazoa > Chordata > Actinopteri > Osmeriformes > Salangidae > Protosalanx > Protosalanx chinensis. The sequence continues at coordinate 3,473,071 of CM059329.1, forward strand.
CTCGCACTGTGACAGAAACCAGCTTTTTACCTCACTTCGTGTACAGCTACGATCGCTACCGGTCCTCTGAGAATCAGAATGGCTCACCTGAGGTCCCACCACACCTGGAGGTCCTGGGGGGCCAGTCTTGCCTTGGAAACCCTGAGGAGGAAGACGACGTTTGGGGTTACTGAACGTTGCTGTGACGTTACCGGCCTGTCACGTTCCTGAGGTAACCAGGGCTGTTTACTCACAGTTTCTCCCCGCTGTCCTGGGTGTCCGGGCAGACCATCTTTTCCGGCGGGGCCCTGGAACGAACACACACACACACAAAGTTACACACACAAACACACACACACACATGCACACTTCACAGCTGGTTCTCCAAACACACACACTACACAACATAAGCTAGCACTTAATATATCTGCGTTGAAGGGTAAAAGCCATGACAGGTATTGATTAATACACAGTGGTCGGAGTAATAGACTTACAGGTGGGCCCTTTGGCCCCGGGAATCCTGTTGGTCCCTGGGGACCTGGAAGACCCTGAACACAAAACAAACACGCAATCAATCAACCGATGACACGCTAATTAGAGAATCGATGGGCGGTACTGTAAGCTGATCAGGCTGATGGTGTTGCTAAGCGCCAGATATGCTTACTCACCCTCTCACCAGGAGGCCCCGGGGGGCCGTCGCTTCCCGAGTTCCCCTAGAAACCAGAAGAGAGAGGCGGGGCGGTCAGGGCGGAAAGCGAACTAGGTAAAACGCCAAGGTCAAAGGTTCAAAGAACTTTCCTGCGTTCCATTTTGGCCGTTTCTGCTCCCATGCTAAAAGTAAGTATCTTAAGATGAAACTGGAGAGGAAGGGGACCTGTATCGTACCTTTGGTCCAGCTTTTCCTGTGGGTCCTCGCGGGCCCCTCTCTCCACGAGGCCCCTGAAAGAAGGAAGCGAAAGAAGAGAGCGAAAGAGGGAGATGGACAGGAAGAAGGAGGGAGAGATGACCTGTTAAGATTTCCTTTGCACAGCAATGTGCCTACGTCGCAAAAACCGTCTTCCCCGGCGACAAATCGAGGGCCTTAGCAGCTGTCGCTCGGCAATCGGCCGTCGTTATGGTTACGCTGGTTAGCGTGGTAGCGACGGGTCGAGGTGTGGTGTGCGGTCTCACCGTTGGTCCTCGTTGTCCCCTGGGGCCCGGCTTTCCTGCTGTGCCCTAAACATGGGATGATACACACGCAAGGTCAGAGGTCACGTTCTAGCGGATGTCTGCACTAACTTCGTGCTACCTCAGAACCAAGTTGAGCATTGAGTATTGATGTTTCAACGACTTATTAAATCTATCTAGAGATATGACTGTTTAGCCTGTCTTCTGCTCCTCATTTTCCCCAACCGTCCCTGGAGGAGGGGATCCCTCACTGAATTGCTCCTTCCAAGGTTTCTGCCATATTTTTCTCCCTAGTGAGTTTTTCTGGGAGTTTTTCCTTGTCTTCCTTGAGGGTTTAGGTTGGTTGAGGGGCAGTTCTATGGGCATATGTGAAGCCCTCTGTGACATTGCTTGTAAAAAGGGCTATACAAATAAATGTTAACTTAGCTACCGACACTCAACCAAGTGAATCAGCCTAAATCTAACCCCACCATGCATGATTTAGTGCCGTGGAGAGCTACGGCAGGGGGATTGTTTAACGCTTGAATCGCACAACAAAACCTACAGACAGTTATCTTAAGAAAGCAGAGAGCACCACACAGACAGCAAACTTCCAACGATTTTTCATAATGAAGACGAGTTGAACGTCTCGACGCGCGACCGATTGCTTTTAGTCGGCGGCAAAAGAACATGGCGATGGATCGTGAAACAAAGGCTGTGACAGGAGCGTCTACCGTTTGTGCATGCAAAGAAATAGAGGAGCTGATCCCAGCTTTATTCGGGTATACTGTAGGATTTACAAAGAACACCCCAGTCCTACTAATATGCCATCCATTGCTCTCGCTCTTTATCAGCGTCGCGATGCTTCGTGTTGCGTGAAGACGAACAGCTTTGTGTATCCCATTCTGCCCTGCGCGCGGCAACAAACCATCGTTCTTCAGTCTGAACTAATGGCCTGTTCCTTCTGTAGGCGCATGAAACATATGCACGGGCTCCAGCAAAACAAGTGATGAACAACCTGGGGGAGGGTTTCAAAGTGGGTGAAAAATGAGCTGTATGAGGTGAACAGGAAGCAGCGATGGCGATCGCTGTTCTGTGCTCGGTCTTCTGCTCTTTAAAGGTAAACGCGAAACCTGCGGCGCTGTTTCCGCTACGCGGAGAGGGCGAGGGAGGAAGAGAGAGACAGGGGGGAGAGAGAGAGAGGGTGCGTGTGTTGTGTGTCGAGCTCAGTATCGATCGTGGAGTTCTCAGGCACGAGAGGAATACTAAACCTTCTGGCAAATTCCGACTCACCCTGGTTCCTTTCTCTCCGTTGGCTCCGGGGAAACCTTGGAATCCCTGAGATCCCTGAGAGCGGAAATGAAAAAAACATACAAGAACGAGGAGAGAGGGGAAGAGGGATGGTCGGAGCGGGATGGTCGGAGCGGTGGTGAGAGGTAGCGGAAGAGATATAACGAGAGAGAAAAGAGAGAGAGGGAGAGAGAGAGAGGGAAGAGATTATATGCGTCACATTCATGAAGGAAGAGGCAGGAGAAATGCTGTGCTTGCAAAACTGCGTTGTGGGCAGAGGGTCAGCATGACTACGGTTTGATGAGTAAAAACCCTGGCCTTTGATCAGCGAGGTTCAAACATGGCTGCCACTAGCTTACGTCAAACACGCGTCCTAGGAGTGGAGCGTGGGGTGAGCGCGTGTGTGTGTGTGTGTGTGTGGGGGGGGGGGGGGGGGGGGGAGTGTCATGTTTGATCAAGAAGCAGGAACATCGAATGCACAGTTTCTGTATACTATACACACACACACACACACACACACACAAAGAGGGATAATTACCTTTGGTCCTTGCCTTCCTGGGTAGCCTGGCAACCCAGGAACGCCAAGTTTGCCCTGTGAGACGAGCGAGCGAAAACAATCAACAACAGTCTCCTTCATCATGCAATCACAAAGGCCATCATAAAAAACAAATCTAAGACGTATCCCTTCAAAACATACTCTAACAGAACAGTTTGCCTGGAATGTCAGACTATGATGTGATAAAGAGCTTCGCGATCAGTAACAATCTGGTAGATTAGTCGAGCTAGTCATGCGTTGCCTCCCGGGGTTTGGAAGTTTCCGAAATAAACATCTTTCCTTCCGTGGTTCTGGGTCAAACCCGACTTGCTGAAACACATCCTTTACTAAACGAGGTTGGGCTGGAAACATGAGAAACTGTTCCTCCGCATGTCCCAGATCTGATCGACGAATGTGGAGAGGAAGGACGGCGCTTGATTGGCTCTGCGGCGAGGTTGGATGAGTGGGTGGGAGGAGAAGCTCACCTTTTCACCGTTAGGTCCCAGAGGTCCCGCATCTCCAGGGAGACCGGAGCGGCCCTTGGGGCCCTCGGGGCCGTCCTCTCCTCGCGGCCCTGCAGATCCCAGTTCGCCCTGCACACACACACACGCACGCAGGTAAAATACATTGGTTTAGGATGCCTTAAAGCAGAGGTCTACAATCCTGGTCCTCAGCAGTTTTAGATGTTTCCCTGCTCCAGCACACCTCCACAGAGCTTGATAACGATGCTTCATTAGAATCAGGTGTGCCGGAGCAGGGAAACGTCTAAAACCTTCAGGACAGAGGCCCTCGGGGATTGGAATTGGAGACTCCTGCCTTAAAGGATTATTTTGATGAACCTTTGATTCGGGGAAAAGAATCAAGTCGGATTGCCGACCCCACGGACTCAACTTCCTATCATGTTTAATGCCCTGATGCATGGCGGGAACGTGCACGCTCACATTTGACTAGTGCATGATTTCTACTGTGTGTGAAAAAGAGCAGGACCTCTTTGCTCTGGTCCCAGGCACAGTTCACACTGTGCCACACCTGAGGGGGGGGAATTCAAATCGAAATATGAATTACGCTTTTATCCAGAGTGACTTACAGCCGGTACAGGGACATTCCCCCTGAGGCGAGTAGAGTGAAGTGCCTTGCCCGAGGACGCAACGTCACGTTGGCACAGCCGGGATCGAACTCACAACCTTCCGATCGTGAGGCCAATGCCTTAACCTGCTGAGCCACCCGACTCCCCGTGTGTACGTGTGTGTGTGTGTACGGTGTGTGTCACAGAGAGAGAGAATGTGTATGCGAGAGAGAGAGACGGAGAGAGACAGCGGGTGTATATGTGTCAGTGTGTGTGTGTGTGTGTGTGTGTATTAGTAGCAGTGATGCTCAACAACTGTCTGTAGAATTAAAATGAAGCTATCTCCCCCCGCTGTCAGCACAGAGGAACACAGGACACGGTCACAGCTGTTCTGTCCCAGCATGCATCTCCAAACGGGGGACGCCACGAAAACCGCCACGCTTCAAACTCGCCGAGACGAGCTCCAGAGACCTGCCGGAGCGTGAACAGGCCTGTTTATAGTCACACGCTCTCACTTCATCTCACACGTACACACAGGTTGTGAAAGCTGTTCCTACCGATTCCAGCTCATCAAAACAGTCCTCAAAACAAACGTTTACATTTAGTTTCTTTTTTTGTTTGTTGCAGATGCTCTTATCCAGAGCGACTTACAGCAAGTACAGGGACGTTCCCCCCCCCCCCCCCCCCGCCCCCCCCGAGGCGAGCAGGGTGAAGCGCCTGGCCCGAGGACGCAACGTCATGTTGATACATCCCCGGGTTCGACACTCTAACCGACCGCGTCACATGACTCCACCATGTCATTTCCATTCGGGTCTGTGAGGTAGCTCTACCACAGGGACTCTTCTTAAAGCCTCAGGTTCTTTCATGGGAATTCTCCACATCTCTGGAGGAGAGACAGGAAGAAGCCTTCCGTCCTTCCATCGATCGGTCCCTTTTCTTCCCGCACACGCGCGAAGGCGGCCCGGGGACTCGGTGCGTTTGAAGTGCGGGCGAAGGCTTTTAACACTTTAAAAGGTCTCTTTTTCGTGGGGGGTCATCCTTTCAAGGGAACAGAACAGGAGGGTGGAGAGCTATTTATGGCTGCGTGAGGGGGTAATTGGAACGAGGGTGCGGGAAGGGGTGGGGGGGGTAGAGTGTTCCATTTCTCTCCAAAAGCATGCACCTGTACTGTGCTCCAAGGGAACATTCCCCTGAGGGGACCCAAAAAAGTAGATCTCCGCGTACGGTTTCGTAGATGCACCAATTGCGTGCGTCCGCTTTCATACGTGCGACAACAAACACAAGCAAACAGACACACACGCAATGGACTACCGCATGAACGTACCTGCCCATACTAGGGACAAACGCACATGCACACGCAAGATCAAACACACACTCCAGCACCTGCCAGGGCTGGCCGCCAAGGTCACATGCTGTTTGGTCATTACCCACAATTCCTTGGTGACTCAGCAGTCAAAGTGACTCAAAGCTACAAAAGGGGCCCAAAGTGACACGGAAGGATCGATAAGCTCGATCAGTTCAGGTAAAGTCTCCATCCCGCCTGACCTGCCGGATTCATCTCCATCCCTGTTCCGCGGAGTCTAAGCACCTCCAGTTCTATTCTATTAAAAACCCAGGGAGGCCGACACAAAGGGGGGGGGGGGGGTTAGGACTCAAACGCTTCTGGGAATCTAAGCGAGAGAAAACACTTACTCTGTCCCCCTTGATGCCCATGTCTCCCTTGAAGCCGGGGAATCCATCTTCTCCCTGAAAAGAAAAGGGGGGGGGGGGGGGGGGGGAACAGCATAGTTGAGTATCACCTATATATACGTACGCACACTCACATGCACTCTCACTCGCGTGCACTCGCTCGCATGCATCGATGCAGTTTGGGCAGTCGGTGTTTCCATAGAAACCGATTCCCGCTAAGTAGAGATCAGATCATCTCAACTAGTGGAGGTAGGATGGCCTCGGTTTGCGGGATCTACGATCTACGTCCTTATATCCCATGATCCTCCTTATTAGCCTCGTCTTTTCATCTTTCGATGGTTCAACACAGACAGACTTCTGTCCTGCACACACACACACACACACACAGTACTCAGGACCCATACCTTTTCTCCCTTGTGTCCTTTCAAACCCCGCACACCATCAGCTCCCTGTGGGCGAGAGAGAATGAAAGAGAGAGAGAGAGAGAGAAAGAGTGAGCGAAAGAAACATCCGTGAGGATAGTTACTGGGTGTCCAAGCTGGGCCAGACCAGCATCAGCAGTCCTGAAATGTCCATCCAGGTCACACATTTTACATTTATTCATTCAGCAGACGCTTTTATCCAAAGAGACTTATAGTAAGTACAGGGACATTTTCCCTGAGGCAAGTAGGGTGAGGGCCTTGCCCAAGGACACAACATCTCACAACCTTCCTATCATGAGGCCAACGCCTTAACCATTGAGCCATCTGACCCCACACAGACACGTCGCTGGGCCACCATCATGAGCAGGACCACTCCAGATGCACTTTACACCGCAGCGCATTGAGAAACAGTCAGGCACACTAGAACAGATGCATGGTGGGAACGGGCAGCTCAGCAAAGCGGAGTAGGGGGCTTTTTGTGCGCCTCCATCTGCTCGCCTGCTGTCTTCAGGTGTTTTCCGGTCCAGTCTGGTCTGCCAACCGGAGTAATGAGTTTGGCCTCTAAGCCCTCTCCCCGCGGATTATTTGATGGGATTTCTACCTCTCCCCGCAAACCTATTGTGCGGCGTGCGAGGCTGGGTGGAAGATGGGGGAAGGGGGGCTGGGGCAAGGGGGGGGGTTGTGGTGGGAGGGGGTTGGTCCTGAGCAGGTTGATGAAAGAGGGACGGGGGAGGGGGGGGGGAGGGGCAGAGTGATGGATGGAAGGATAGATGACACTCAGGGCCGTTAAGGGCGCGAGCTACGGCCACCGTCACCTCTTCTTCGAGCTCCGCGAAGATTAACCTCTGCTCGTAATCCCCCCCCCCACCCTCACCCACCCCCACCTCACTCCCCCTCACTCCTATAGACATACCCTGCACCATCAGCAGATCGTCCCTTTGAGGCGTGGCCGATCGCTCGCTAAAAAGACGCTTCGGGTTCGGACAACGTCTTCTGACCAATAAAAAAAAAACTCACTGCCCTTCACGTCAGGGTTTGAATGTGTTCCTGTTTTAGTTTGGTATTTTTGTCTTGCTAATTCTAGTTATCTTTACTTCCTGGTCTTGATTACTGTCCCCGCCCTGATGTGTTTCACCTGTGTCCTGTTATCTACGTGTATTTAGTCAGCGTCTGTTCCTCCTGTCAGTTGCCAGTTGTCTCTCTTGTCAGCTTTCTATCATGTTTCCTGTTTTTGACTCTGTGTTTTTTGATCGTTGCCTGAAAATTGGAGCGGGGAAACTCACCTTCACGCCTCGAGGACCGGGGTATCCGATTGGTCCTTGAGGGCCGGCGGGTCCCTGAAGAGAGACAGATGAGCGGAAGAGAGGGATTTTCACACGCGGTCTTTTACTGTGTACATGTGAAAAGAATGCAAATGCGGCTCCAGAGGGATAAGGGCAGAAATAGATGCGCATGAGAAGGTGGGAAGCAGAGAGGGGAGGGGGGGGCAAAGAAAGAGAGAGAGAAACAGGTGGGGAGTGTCAGAGAAGAGCGAAAGACGGCAAAGGGAAGAAGGATGTGAGATGCCAAAGCAGGCAGTGAGCTCCAACAGCTGAGAGAGAGAGAGAGAGAGAGAGACTGAGAGAGAGAGAGAGACTGAGAGAGAGAGAGACTGAGGGAGAGAGAGACTGAGAGTGAGAGAGAGAGAGCGATAGAGAGACAGAGAGCGATAGAGAGACAGAGAGAGAGAGAGCGAGAGAGAGAGAGAGAGCAACAGAGAGAGAAAGCGATAGAGAGAGAGAGAGAGAGAGAGAGAGAGAGAGAGAGAGAGAGAAAAGGGGGGAGGATCTAGGAGGGAATAAAGGCTGAGCGGAAAGACAAGGGAGAAAGAAAGAAAGAAAAAAAAGAGACCTTACCAAATGTCCTTTCTCTCCATTAGGTCCCTCCTTTCCAGGGTGACCCTGAAAATTATTGAGAACAGCATTAATGGCAGGTTCGTTGCCGGGAATAATGACATCCATAAAGGCCCCTATGACAGCCTGTTACCAAGGGATTACTCTGTGAAGCCACCTAAGAATGGAAAGCGCCATTTGGAATAAAAGCCTGCAGCCTGAGCTCAATCTCATTTGGGATTTATTTCCTTAATGCGCTGAATAATAGAAGCCATGGGCTATTACAAGGCTCTTAAATTGGGCCGCGCAGTCTTCAGACTTACAGTACCACACACACAATGGCAGGCGGACAAACACATACACGGCCATGCGCAAACAGAAATGCATGTTCAACTGCACACACACACAACTTGATTGTATTGAGGGAAATTGATTGTGTTCCCTTGAGGAGGAGAAGCTTTGATCTGTCCATTGATGAGATAGATTAGAAAGGAGAGTGAGAGAGAGCGCGAGCGCGGGGGAAAGGGAACGAGAGAGCAAGGTCGAGAGACCGACAGAAATACACAAAGAGAGGCAGAGGCATGAAGACAGAGAATGTGAGAGACAATTAAGAAGAACGAGCACGGGAAAGAGAGAGGGAGATGGAGAGACATGATGACACGAAAGGAGAGAGAGATAGAAAGACGGAAGGGCACAGAGAGAGGGAGAGAGGGAGAGAGAGAGAGATAGGGGACAGAGAGAGGGAGAGACAGAGACAGTGAGAGAGAAAGGGACAGAGAGGGAGAGAGGGAGAGAACGAGAGAGGGAAGGGGACAGGAAGCGAGGGAAAAATACAGAGAAAGACAGAGACAGAGACCGAAAGAAAGAGAAGGGGACAGAGAGAGAGAGAAAGAGAGAGAAGGGGACACAGAGAGGGAGGGAGAGAAAGAAAGAAAGAAAGAGAGAAACAGAGAGCGAGACAGACGGAGAGCCAGACGGAAATAGGCACGGCGAGATATCAGAGTGGCGGGCAGATGTTGCTCTCCCGCCGCTCCCTCCCTCGTTCACACGTACACTCGCGGCACCCTCCTACCCTCTTCATCATCAATGCTGCCTGTTTCACGCCGTCTGCGTACCCCCACCCCCCCTCCTTTCCCACATCCCACCTGACGCCGAGGGCCCACCTGTGGACAACGCGCTCTCATCTGGTTTGTGGCTGGGACAGGAGGTGTGTGTGTGCGTTTGTGTGTTTGGGGGGGGGGGGCTCCTCACCGGGGGGCCGTCGGCTCCGGGCATCCCTGGAAGTCCTGGTTTACCGGTCGGACCCTGAGGAAGAGGAAGGCAGGAGGACAGGAGAGGGGAAAAGAGGACGTACCAACGAGGAAGAAACGTTAGACCGGTCCGGTTCTCAGACGGGGAGGCTGCTTCAACAATTGTTACGACAATTTCGTCGAGGAAGTCTCTCGGGAACAGTGACTGTGAGGGTGTGGGGGGGGGGGGGGTCTCACCTTCTCTCCTGGGGGCCCGATGGCTCCCTGTGGCCCTGGAAGACCCTGGGAAGGAGGGACAAGAAACTCTATAAGCCTCTCATTGGAGGAAAAGACAACACACATCGGTGATTGACACATTGCTCGTCCTGGGACCTTAAACGTATTCATATCAAATACTGTTCTAGCGTTGTCGCACCCACTGCAACGGAAACAACAGATTTGGTGGTGACCGTAAGCAATCGACCACAAGAAGGGCAAATCAAGCAACTAAATTAAGAAATAATTCTGGTGAAACAACAACGTTGTGGCTTGTAATGACCAATGACAGGCCGCAATGAAGGTGGTGACATCAGCAGGGATCATACTGACCTGAGTACCGGGGTTGCCTTGCTGTCCAGGTGGCCCTGGTTCTCCTTGAGGTCCCTGGCAAAGAAAACAACAAAAAACTACCATCAAATACACTCTTACCATATTACATTTAGTTATTTAGTTGCTCTTATCCAGAGTGACTTACAGTAAGTACAGGGACATTCCCCCCTGAGCCAAGTAGGGTAAAGTGCCTTGCCCAAGGACACAACGTCATGTTGGCACAGCCTGGGTTAAAACCAGGGACCTTCTGATTACTAACCCCACACCCTAATCCAGGGGTGGGCAATTCCGGTCCTCGAAGGCCGCTGACTGGAAGGTTTTAGATGTTTCCCTGCTCCAACACACCTGATTCTAATGAATGGTCATTATCAGGCTTCCACAGAGCTTGATAACAACCTGTTCATTTGAATCAGATGAGCTAGAGGAGGGAAACATCTAGAACCTGCAGGACAGTGGCCCTCGGGGACCGGAATTGCCCACCCCTGCCCTAATCGATTGCGCCACGCGACTCCCTCCTATATCATCCTCCGGTTGACCAGTCCACATGGAGTGTGTGTGTTTGTGTATGTGTGTGTGTGCTCCCTGTCCTTCAGACTTGAACTTATAATAGGTTGTTGTTCTTGTTCTGCACCATGACATGCACTCACACACACACGCACACATACTGACACGTAATGTATACCCACACACAAGGACTCGCTTACACACAGACACACACACACGCCACACTGTCCGGATGAAAGGAATCACTGAAGCTCAAACACAGAAACATCCCAGCCTCCCGGAGAATTGACAATCAATGATGTTTGGGAGCAGAGGAGAGGATGCAGATCTTCTAATTGGAAGATTCCCCACAGAGAGAATTCTGGAACTTTCCTGTTCCAGGGTGGTAGGCCTTACGATAACCAGTATACCGCCATGTCTAATGCCTTTGAGGAGGCATGTGTGTGTGTGTGTGTGTGGGTGTGTGTTTGTGTGCGCGTGCGCGCATTGGTGATTCATGACACTTACGATATTTCCTTTGGGTCCAGGATGACCATCCATTCCAGTCACTCCCTAGAACAGAGCGAATAAACACACTGTTAGAAACGCACACGCTCGCTCTCTCACACACACACACACACACTCGCACGCCGCATGCAGTCTTCTGGGCACACTTTATCTTATCTATGAACTCCGACTGTGAAACAACAAGCTGTCAGAGAAATGAGAAATGTGCTCTTATGCCAAACAGTCTGGGGAGATAACCTACTGCGGGATAGAGAAGTATATCCTAGTGTACAGCCTATCATAGACATCGATGTCTGTGAGTGTGTGTGTGTGAGTGTGTGATAAGGTGTGTAGCAGGGAGGAATAAGGATTTCCCCCACAGGTGTGTTGCGTTTGTGGTGTTTGTGTGCGTCCGTGGGGGTGGGGGGGGTTAGGGTTGTGGGTGGATGAGGGGGGGGGGGGGGGTAGGGGGTCTCGTAAACTCACAGGGGGTCCAGGGGGGCCCTGAGGTCCTTTGGGTCCCAGCAAGCCGCGAGGGCCCTGGGGGAAAAAAAGAGAACGAGAGCAGGCATGAAACAGACCGCCGACCATCGACCAATCAAACGCTGTTTCTGGTTTCTTCCAATTGTGGCACAACACCTACCCAGTAAGCACATGGGAGTTACAGTACATTGATCTACGAGATGGGTAGTAGGTCATACCTTTCAAAACTCCATATAACAGGTTAACCTCAACTCAAAGTCAAAAATTCAATAGTGTGTTTTTCCCCTTTTGTAAAGCCTTGACAGAAACCCATCTTAACATTTCGTCACACAACACTGCAGGGGAGACTCCGAAACAGGAGCACCCCCTGATGGTTAGAGAAAATAATTGCAGAATGGTCTTAGAAAACGCTGAAAGAACGCAGGTTCTTTTGTATGCTTCTTATCTCTCTCTCTCTCTCCCTCTTTCTCGCTCTAGTCCTCAGTCGCCTCTCCATCATACATTACCTGTAATGTCATATAAACGTCCTACTCAAGGCCAAGCGAAGCCATTTCAACACCCTGTGCGTGTCGGTGGGTGTGCGGGTACGTATGTGTGTCTGCATGGACGGGTGTGGGTATGATTCGGCCTTGACCCTGCCACAGCCCTGTCCCATGAGCCCTCGGGAGAGAGAGAGAGGTGCGGTGAGGTCGGAAACTCACAGGCTCGCCAGGCAGACCCCTTGGCCCGATCTCTCCATCGTCGCCCTGAGGAGGAGAAGGACAAGGAGGAGGGGTCAGAGCGCGGCGAGCGAGGGAGAGACGGAGGACGGCAGAGGGGGGAGAAAGCTTGTGGGGCACTGTCGTGGGGGGGGGGGAGGCGGGGGTTGCTGAGGGGGGTGAAACAGTAGCGAGGGACAAAAGAGATGGGAGGTTGTGCTATGAGGAATGGGGGAGACGGCGTGTGTGTGTTTGTGTCGGTGTGTGTGTGTGTATGAGAGAGAGAGAGAGAGAGAGAAAGGGGGGAGAGAGAGAGAGTGTTAGCGGGGGGGCGATGAGAGGAACGAAGCAGGACGGGGGACGAGGTGGTGTGGAGTCAAGAAGAAGAGGAAGAAGACGGGCAAAGGAGAGAGGAGAGGAGGAGGTGAGGGAGGAGAATCTGAGGAGACACACGGAGGGGGGAAGAGGGTCGAGCTGACTGTAGTCATGTTCGCCCCCCCCTCCTACGTGTCTCATCAATACCACGCACGCGCGCACAACAAGCGCAGCGCATCGCACGTGCCAACAAGCACAGAACATCAAAAACACACACAAACACACACA
>CM059329.1:3490680-3753180 GCA_030340685.1 Protosalanx chinensis
TGCAGTGGGGGAGGATTGGGGTTCTTGTCCTGGCCATGACTTACCCTCTCCCCAGCATCTCCTGGGCTGCCTGGGGCACCAGAGGGCCCTGGGGGTCCAGGAAGACCCTGCAGAGACACACACAGATATGATCATGCAAACAAATGACTCAAGGAATGACTAAAGGAAATATTATAAGTAGAATGCCACACCACAAGGTGCTAACACTATCTGGGCTGAAGGAACTCGGAGCTGGCAAGGAGCCCTGCTGACATCAAACCGCGTCTCTCTCTCTCTCTGTTTCCGCTCTCTTTTTGTGTTGCTAGGTTCCCGGGGAAGGGAGGAGTACGGAACATAGTGTTCCCGCTACGGCCTGGGCTGAACTAGCAGCATGTGGAGTAGAGAGGAACCAGAGAGAGACCCAGACAGACAGACAGAGAGACTGAGAGACTGACACGCATAGAGAGAGGGATAGAGAGACAGAGAGAGATAGAGAGAGACCCAGACAGACAGACAGAGAAACTGAGAGACTGACACGCATAGAGAGAGACAGAGAGAGAGATAGAGAGAGACCCAGACAGACTGACAGACAGAGAGACAGACACGCACAGAGAGAGGGATAGAGAGAGACAGAGATAGAGAGAGACAGAGGCAGACAGACACAGAGAGAGAGAGAGCGACAGAGAGAGACAGAGATAGAGAGAGACAGAGGCAGACAGACACAGAGAGAGAGCGACAGAGAGAGACAGAGAGACAGAGACAGAAAGGGAGAGAGAAAGAGAGAGAAAGAAAAAGAGAGAGAGAGAGGGAGAGGGGAAGATGACTTACTGTTGGTCCTTCAGGCCCAGGGGGACCCTCCACCAGCATGCCCTGAAACAAACATGCACACGCACACGTCAGAAACGCACACAAGTCAACACGTGTTGAAAACACGCACCAACACACAGCAACTCGCTGAGCGGCCACAACCTACACAAATCATCCTTTCACTCCGTGTATTGCTGCGCGTGAGCACGAGCGTGCACGCCTGATTGTTTTTTTAATCCGCACACATTTGCGGTTGCATGTCTTAACACATCTGCCTATCTGTCCTCCATCCAGGAGGGTTTGAGCTGACGTGATCTGAATTCCTCTGAGTCGCTTCGTCTCAATCTGAAGGAACAGTTCATCTGGGAGGAAAGCGGGTGAGGGGGGACTGATTGGTTGAGGCAATGTGGAAACCATCCAACATGACCTCTGATTGTCTGGTTGTGGTTCCCTCAAGATCTCAGGCTTCCGGGCTGAACTGGGACATGATTGGAGGTCAGGACTGTCCAATCAGGAGTAGGGATGACTACTTGTGTCTGCGGCGGGAGAGTAATCTTAAATTTACGTTTATTGCTAAGAGTGTCTCTACTGTAAAATGCTGAGTGTTTTGAAATGAAACTGTGGATTTGCGTAGAGTTCTGCTTTGAGGAGGTACTATACGGTAGCCTGGGAACCAAATCAATCTGCTGGCTCATGTTTTATGGTTTTGGCTAACGACCATTCAAACAGATGAGACCAGAATCTCAAATTCATATTATTTCTTTTACATATACATTTGTAAAAATGCAAATATTTTTGGTGAATAACCCCCCCAAAATGTTGTTATTCTAATTGGTTGTATTTCTCAAATTCAATTGTATCCAGAAGAATTTCGATTTTGGAATTCAAATTCCCTTGGAATTCAAATCAGACCTGACAGGTTCCGACTCAATTTCTTGTTGCAAATTGGGCTGGGAAATGCCAGGCTAACTATATGGTTATCCATGTGAAATGTAGGTTAGCAAATGTTCCATTGAACTTAGTTACCAGGGTACCAGGGCTTCTTCATTGGCCGTTGGTGTGTTGACAGGGTAGCGTCTGGCTTTACCATGACGACAAACATCCCATAAAGATGTCCTAACCTTCAGAGGGGAGCTCCGAGCCACAAATGTTCAACTTCGACCCCGCCCTACTTTCTCGCTGTTTCTAAATTGTACAGTATGTGCGTCGGTGTGAGTGTGTGTGTGTGTGTGTGTGTGTGTGTGTACATGAACATGCAGTCAGATCCCTCCTCTGGGCTAATGTTAAACAACCGAAGGCTGTGCAGGGACATATGGGGTTTTGATGTTTGGTGCAAGTTAACAGTGACTGATTACTGTAATAAATATAGAGCGCTGTGTGTGTGTCAGAGTTTGTGTGTGTGTGTGTGTTTGGGGAGAGGGATTGGTGGCTCTACTTGTGTGTTTACAGTTTGGATGGAAGGCTAACAGGCTAACTCATTCTGGGTGGTATGACACACGTGCACACGCTCACGCACAGTAAACGTGCTCTGTCACACACCGATACACAGCTGAGTTCAGTGACGGGTGTTTGAAATCGACCAGCTGCGTAATTTTTTTTCCCCAGAAGTACTTCCTCAGAGTTCTTCCGGATTCCGACCGTCCGATGATCAAAAATCTCTCTCTCTCTCTTTATTTGTTATTCTTCTCTCCTCCCGTCCCACTCTCTTTTTCTAAATCCTCTTCTCTACCTTTTCTGTCCTTGTCTCCCTACCGGCTGGTTCCTCTCTGGCCCATGCCAATGTTTAGACACCGCGCAGAGCACCTCCCTGTTGGGGGTGGGGGGGCGGGGGGGGTGATGTCTGACCGGGGGGGATGTCCTACAGACGTAGCCACCCAGGGCTGCTGCTGAGATCCTGACTCGGGCTTGGGTGACTCTGACCGGGGGCCCGACCGGTGCGGTCCTGACTGGGCTCCGGAGAGAGGGGCGTGGGGTCTCCCTTGAGATGCGTGCCATCACTGAGGCCCCTTGATGATGTTCGGGGCGGCAGTCACACGCACCCACATCCGCTCAGCCCCCGGGCGCTGCTCAAACCTTCCCCCGGTTCAGCTCCGTTACTTACAGGCTCGATGATAGCCGGTTCTCCTTTCTGCCCCTTCTCTCCGCGAGCTCCGTCGACCTGTGAGGAACGCAAACAACCGATACGTATTTAACATGAGAACGACGACCCCCCCTCGACTTTCCAGTAATCCAATCAAATGTGTTTGCATTAGCCCTTTTTACAAGCTATTTCACAAAGGTCTTCACATACACCCCTAGAACTGGCCCTCAATCGACCTCATCCCTCAACGAGCACACGTCATCATCCGGATCTTCATCCCTACCTGACCGTAGAACTCGTCCGTCTCGGCAGGTAGAACCTTGTCAGAGTAGTCTCCGTAGATGTCGTACAGGTCCTTATCGGCGTAGTCTGGAATGTTCTCCTCTGTGAACTTTTCCAAATCTCCGTAATCGTCCTCCCCAGCCTCGCCCTGGCCCGTTCCCGTGGCAAAGGAGCCCCCGGCTCCGGCCCCAGCCCCAGCCCTGGCAGCCCCGCCCCCCGCACTGGCCGAGACGCTAACCGACGAGGAACCGCCTCCAACAGATACAGAACCGCCCCCGGCAGATACGGAACCGCCCCCGACAGATACGGAACCGCCCCCGACAGATACGGAACCGCCGCCGCCGGACGAGGAACCGCCCCCAATGGTGATGGTACGGCTGCTGCCGCCGGTGCCCCCGATGGAGTAGTCCTCCTCGCCGTAGGACAGGTCGAAACCCTCACCGTAATTATCATCATAGGCTCCTCCCACCTGAAAACAGAAGCGAGACAGGTCGAAGGAGGGAGGAAGAGTAGATTTTTTTTTAAGACAGAAGAAAAAGAGAGAAAGTATAAAAGTTGCACAAAGTGAAAAGACGAAATATAGACAGTTTGACCATAAATCAGTGACATTCAGATTCAGAATACTATATTGCTAGTTCCGGAAACCGCATCCATTTCCGTGCGTTAAAGACAACGTGTTACTCACCAGAGTCTTGTTGCGTCTGATGGTGACAGATGTCTCTCCACCGCCAGTTATAATCTTCTCAATGCCCGCCCCGGTGCCCAGGTTCAGCTTGGAGCCCAGGCCCAGGTCCAGTTCGGTTTCGGTTCCTGTGCTGGTGATGGTGACTCGGCGGGAGGAGGTGTCAGGTGTAGCGGTAGACTCGTCATAGTACGTGTCATAGTTTCCGTAGCTATCGTAGCTGTCGTCATACGGGCTGGTCTCCTCGCCGTACGAGTCTTCGCCAGTGGCGGCCGCGGCGCCGCCGGCTCTGGCTCCGCCTCCAACGCCCACACTGACTCCAGCTCCGCCCACAGCTCCGGTTATAACTCCGCCTACGGCTCCAGCTACACCTCTGCCTCCAGCTCCGCCTCCAGTTACGGTGGACCTGCTGGAACCGCCAGATGAGCTGGAACTGCTGGATGAGCTGGCACCGCCGGATGAGCTGGCACCGCCGGATGAGCGGGAACCGCCGGATGAGCTGGCACCGCCGGATGAGATGGAACCGTCGGATGAGCTGGCGCCGCTGGATGAGCTGGAACCGCCGGATGAGCTGGCGCCGCTGGATGAGATGGAACCGCCGGATGAGCGGGAACCGCCGGATGAGCTGGCACCGCTGGATGAGATGGAACCGCCGGATGAGCTGGCACCGCCGGATGAGATGGAACCGCCGGATGAGCTGGCACCGCCGGATGAGCTGGCACCGCCGGATGAGCTGGCACCGCCGGATGAGATGGAACCGCCGGATGAGCTGCCAATGCTGATTCTTGTCGAGCCACCGATCAGATCTTTTCCATCTGCGCCAGCCGACCCTTTGATTGAGGTCAAGACCTCCTTCACTGAAGTCACCACCCGGTCTCCCACGGTAACCTGGAAAACAGAAATAATTACTTTATGAACCAGTGGGTTGAACAGAGAGACATAAAGCTCAATAACGACCGCGACGAGGCATTATAAAAAAATTGATTTTACACAACAAAAGTGAATGAGTCCAGTTTCGTATCAAGTCCAATTTCCTCCGAAGGGAATAGCGAGAAGAGAGAGGAAGCGAAGGAGAGAAGATGAAATGAGTCAGAAGGATTGAGGGTGGAGGGATGGACAGAACACCTTTTCAGTCACGGCTTCGTCTGCGTCGGGAGACGACTCGTAGGGTTTCCCATCCATGTCCTCGTAGTAGGGGTACTCATAGTAGTAGCTGTCCTCTTCCTCTTTCTGCACAATAGAGATGGAGAGACTGTTAAAAAGAACATGTACAATATAGAGACAAGAAAAGTGAGGGAGAAAGAGAAAGAAAGATAGAATGGATGAAAGGAAGCAAAAATACCTACAAGAGGCCTCCTCTGGAGAAAGTAACTATAAATAATAGGAAATAGGGTGAAGTGCCTTGCCCAAGGACAGAAGATCACATAGCCACAACCAGGAATCAAACTCACAACCTTCCGATCATGAGGCAAACACCTTAACCTGCTGAGCCACCTGACTCCCTAGTTGGGCTGTTAGGCGTTCTTTAGGTGATATGAAAGATGCGTTCGTCGCTTTAAAAAGCCCATCGCCGGTACATCATCACTCATCCGATACGTGTGGAGTTGAACTTTCGGAGCACTGGAGGTAACCCTGGAGTCAGGCCAGGAACAAGTTAGGAATGTTCTCAGTGTCCTCCCTCTCCAAATACACCTGACAGCAGCTATGCGTTTCTACTTGTTAGCGAGGAGGTCGGGGGTGAGACAAGTGAAGTTTCATGGGCACGTTTCCAAATGAATCTGTCAAGCTTAGACCTGTCATTTTCTAATCTTGTTGCTGACCGCCCCTTGTCCCGAGACTAGGACAGCTGTTCGAGAAAAAGTGATTTTCCCTCCTGTGCGCTCCTCCAAGGATCGGTGCTTCGCAGCATCTTAGATGAACGCCGTTCGAGGGTGTGGTGGATCGGCAGGACGAGCCAATGGCTGAGCCCCGTTACACCTTGGTTACACACAGGAGACAAGGCTCCTTTATTCCGGCACTGAGAATGGAGTGCTGCAGGCTTAGGCAGGTACTTAGGTGCTGCAGCTATCATTCCTGCATTCCTGACTATGGCCTTGCATCAGCTGTGATTAATTTACCCTGACAGAGGGGCTGCTGGCAGAGGGGCAGCTGACAGAGGGGCTGCTGGCAGAGGGGCAGCTGACAGAGGGGCTGCTGGCAGAGGGGCAGCTGATAGAGGGGCTACTGGCAGAGGGGCAGCTGACAGAGGGGCAGCTGACAGAGGGGCTGCTGGCAGAGGGGCAGCTGACAGAGGGGCAGCTGACAGAGGGGCTGCTGGGAGAGAACAGCTGGCAGAAGACAGCTGACAGAAGGGCTGCTGGCAGAGGACAGCTGACAGAGGGGCTGCTGGCAGAGGGGCTGCTGGCAGAGGGGCTGCTGGCAAAGGGCTGTTGGCAGAGGGGCTGCTGGCAGAGGGGCTGCTGGCAGAGGGCTGTTGGCAGAGGGCTGTTGGCAGAGGGCTGTTGGCAGAGGGCTGTTGGCAGAGGGGCTGCTGGCTTTCTCTCACACCACAGCTTTTGCAGCCAAGGGTGTAACTATTAAAGATTATGTTTTAGATTAGGCTATAATAGTAAATCATAAGATTAGAATATTAATAATATATTGTAGATTAAGGTATTACAGTTAGTTATATTGTACATTAATGTATGAAGGTATATTCTGGAGATTTTAGACACAACATTCTTTATTATTATATATTTGGGTTTCAAATTTATTATATATAAGTTCATTAAGGTGCATATACTATAGTTCTTCTTAAACTTAACTCTAAATCTCTTCCAAATGTTCTCTTTTCTGAACGAACTGAGGAATTGAGGAGAGTACACGATTGCAGAGCCAAGGAGAAGAGAAGGGAGGAGAAGAGAAGGAGGATAAGAGAAAGGAAGAGAGGAGAGTCGCTGGATCCACTCACGTATTCGTCGGTGTTGGGGTCCTGGTTCTGGGGCTGATCGGGAGCTGGGACCTCACAGTCGGGGCTGTAGTGCTCACAGTAGTCGAAGGCAGCCCGGTGATCTGCTACAATCATCAGCTGCTGGATGTCTCCCTGGAAACACATAGGAAACAAGAAGTCATTAGACCAGGAAAGAAAGTATTGTTGAATAGTCCTGAACCAACCAATGATTAAATAACTGAAATGATTGGTCTCACCCTGTATTACTTCTAGAGGAAGAAGTTTAAGAAATACCAGTCTGGGTATAAGACATCTGGGTATAACTGTGTTATGCGTGAAGGACACACAAAATGTGTGTGACTGGGACTAAGGGTCAAGGAACTCTGGCCTGCATCCAGTAGTGTAAAAACTCAGCAGCAGTAAACAACAGAACTATGGGACAGGCGAGGGAAGAGGACACGGACAGAGTCACTGTAACACACGCACGCTCTTTCTCTCACGCGCAGACGATATATACACACATTAAACAGTCTGCGGTGTACTGCAATTTCCACTGTTGTTCTCCGGATTAATCATTTTGTCAACAACACGAATGCTGTAATCCCTTTCCAGTTAAAAAGCTATGAGTGATTGTGCCTTCGAGCTTGTCCTGTCAGACAAACCGATCCGGTTGATGTATTCACTGGAGAGGACGAGCGCAAGCCTGCACACACACACACACACACACACACAAAACTAATGAGAACAAGATGATTTACAGCAGTCACTCACTGTAAGGGGAGAATAGCGAGAAGGAGAGTGAAAGAAAAGAAAAAGGGTGTATGTGAGAGAGAGAGAGAGAGAGAGAGAGAGAGAGAGGACCAAATGAGAGAAAGGAAGGTAGGGAATTATTAGAAGGACAGACGCTGTAGAAAAAGAAATGATGAAAGAGGGAGAGGGAGAGAGAGGGAGTGAGACTGAGAGGGAGCGAGAAAGAAGGAAAGAAAAAAGGAAAGGAGGTTCTGAAGGATCACCAGGCTACAGAGGGAGTTGGGTGTGCGAGTCACACATTGTCTACTCTACAAAGGCAAAGCCTCCAACTGGACCTCGCTCAATTTCTGAAGCTAAAAAGGCAACCAAAAAAGTAGTACTAACCCCATGCATACTCAAAACACAGTACACAACCTAAATATTAACACAGTGTATAATTCGTACGTTTTTAAAATGACGTTTGAGAACTTTTTTAGGACATGGTTTGTTTGTTCTGCTCTAAGTAACAAAGACCACCTGGCTGAACCTTGCGATCACTTGACTTTCCATCTGTGTTTGTTCAAAGTCAGATTCTACGACTCTGTTCTTAACGGTGCTGTTCTCTTGCTGTGGTTCAAATCCTGCCTCACCCTGCCTCCACATCCCTATCCAAAACAGAGGCAGTCAGCCTCCCACCTGCCTCCAACGCTGTGCAGCAAAGGAACTGGTTGTAACTGCAGCACAAGCTGCGTTCGATAATTTTTCATTTGAGCCCTGTATCGATTCATAATTACGGTCAATACAATAGAAATGTAGCCTATTCCTCTGAGCCTGTTGATAGCCTGGTCAAAATACAGCTTCTCTTTATTCTTTCCTCTCTTTCTCCATCTCCCCTTCTGCTCCCTGGGGCAGTAGGACGGGTGCCAGGGTGAATTCCGACCACATGCGGCGCAACGCTCATTTTATCCAGACACGAGCAATGAGAACATCACCTCAGAGCGCTCTGAGAATGGGAGAATGCACACACTCACACACACACACACACCCCAACACAGATGCACACACACTCAACACACCCAAACACGCACTCTGGTAGCGGGTAGCGGGTTTATTGTTATTTTGTCTTATCCTACTTAAGGAACATCAGCTGGTGCCTGTGTTTTTCTCAGCGGTCAAAGTCTTGAGGGAGAGCGAGGGAGTTGTTTTCGCAACGGAGAAAAGGAAGGCCACATTAGGCTAGGCTAGGCTAAGCTAGGCTTGGCTAGATTCGTGAAATGGGGATATTTTCATTCTATTACATACACATGACATAAAATGTAGAATGCATTTCCATAAAGGTCGTTTCACACAATGAAACTATTGTCAGCGCTCGAATCCGCCGAGACGGCCCCTGAACCGGGTTCAAATTTTGCTTTGGAAGCTCTGGATCTTTAGGGCCACAAAAGACTGCCAAGAGCTTTCATAAACTGGCATAGGAGAGCCTGTCAGAGTTGCACATTTACAGGCTCCTAGGGCATGGAGGAGCCAGCGTTTCTCCAGCCAAGCATTCTAGCACATCTGTCCATACATTCAACCACGTCCAACACTCTGGCCAGCAAACTGCATGGGTTGTAACGCAGCTGAGCTCAGGGGCTGTCATAAAGAGGGAGAGAGAGAGAGAGAAAGGGAGAGAAAGGGAGAGCATTAAAGGGAGAGAGAGAAAGGGAGCAAGAGAAAGGGAGAGAGAGGATAGAGAGAAAAAGAGAGAGAGAGATAGATAGATGAAGAGAGAAAGAGATAGATGGATAGATGGCGAGAGAGAGCGAGATGGCTAGATAGAGAGAGAGAGAGAGAAAGAGATAGATGGAGAGAGAGAGAGAGAAAGAGATAGATGGAGAGAGAGAGAGTGAGATAGAGAGAAAGAGAGAGAGAGAGAGTTTATCCATAGTGCGTTGAAGAGAAGAGCGAAACAGATTGCAGAAGGCTACAGAGCCAGGAAAGGCGATGCTCCTCTCACCGTGACCTGAAGGCAGAAACTACCGTTCTCAAGCCACACCCAGCCAAATCCCCCACCAGCCTGACCAGAACGCTGACAGACGAATCTGGAGCGTCTCCCTCCTTCAGACGCGCGCCACGGAGCGATGGGCAGCGGCCTCCCGGAGTGGCCCTCGCTGCCTGCCGCATGAGCGCCCAGACAATAACAGTCCTGCGGTAGTCAGCATCTCTGAGGCTGGGGGGGCTGAAATACGAGCTTTCCCTGCCACCGCCCCCCCCCCCTCCCCCCCCCAACACCCCAACCCCCTTCACCCGCCCGTGCTAGCACGTCGTGCTCCGAGCGGAGGAAGAAAAAAAACTGCTGCCTGCAGCGAAAGTGATCCAGAGCAGGCCAGCGCTCCAGCTCGTACTCTGAATACCCCAAAAATTGCGTCTTCGGTTGCACAGTCTACAGGGCCCTTGATGGATAGTTCTAGATCACCATGTAGACCTTGGGGCCACCACTGCCTGCTGTTCGAAAAACATCCAGATGAGGGCACTCCACTGTTGTTCCGATAAAGCTTACCCCCTCCTTGGGACACACCTTCAGCCGTCAATCACGATCGCTTCGTTGACGCTGATATTTCTGCCCTTTCGTACGCTCACATTGACTACTTGGAAAAGAGGATTGTGGTCAGACGCATTGTGTACAGGTAGCGTGGTAAGTGATAGGCTAGGAGAGATGCTTGTTTACTGGAAAATTGACAGATTATCACTCGATTTCACACATGATCCCGACGTGCTCGATTACTTTTCCCTTCCACGCTCACACACGGACATACACACACAGTCGCGCACACACAAACTTTTACATTTATTCGTTTAGCAGGCTCTCTCTTAACCAGAAACGAACACAACAAACACACTTCAAGCATGAGGTGAATTATTACCCCAGGAGAGGCTCGTTCCTGTGACGTAACCACACGCACAAACTCACGCACAGACAAACTCAAACACGCACACGCACAGATCCACTCCGTGTGGGGGTGAGCTGGGGTCCTGAGAAAGTGACACCCCCTAGTTAGACCTGTGGTCTCCTTGCCCTCGCCCATCCCTGCTGTAGCTCCCTGAGGACGGCCCATAATGACTGTTTAGCTTCCACAGCAAACCGCAGCACTTACTGCCTACTGGAACCTTCTATAGCCCTGCTCTGCTTTACTCAGGTGTCAGTTAGGGAGGGAGTGAGGGAGAAAGAGAGAGAGAGAGAGAGAGGGAGAGGGAGCGAGAGAAAGAGATAGAGAGAGAGAGAGAGAGAGAGAGAGAGAGAGAGAGAGAGAGAGAGATAGAGAGAGAGAGGGAGAGAGAGAGAGACAGAGAGAGAGAGAGAGAGAGAGACAGAGAGAGAGAGAGGGAGAGAGAGAGAGAGAGAGAGTTAGAGAGAGAGAGAGAGACTCTGGGAGGTCCACCTCTGACTTCCTCGTCAGGCCTCCGTTACTTTCCAACTTGTTTACACAGCCGCAGCCCCAGAGTACATCACCCCCCCTCCTCCTCCCCCCCAACCGCCCCCATACCCCCAGCCTTCAGCCTCTAGCCACCAGCCTCGAGCCTCCGGTCTCCACACACCAGCCCAGCGCCTGGTCAGTCTCCAGCTGACCGCAGAAACCAAACAACACACTGCAGAGGTCAGCTCCTTACACAGGGGCCATAAATCAGTGCATACACAGCCACAGTTACCTACTTACCAACCATACCTACCACATGACTTAGTGGCCCACACACATGCGCGCACACACTGTTGCCCACCGATTACCCACAGAGTGTACTTTCACACACACAAACACACACACGGGACGTACACACATACACACACACACCTTCCCTTTTGGACTGCGGCTGCGACCCGGGACTTAGGTCCGTTGCCAAGAGCAACAAACGGGCCGACCGCTTCACTTATACCCCAGACCCGACGTTACCCTCCCCTACGCACGCACGCACACCCCCTCCTCCCCACACCTGTCCAAGGCCCGCCTCCAACACTCCGCATCTACCCCGTTCCCATTTTCCATCGTTTCAGACAGCCATGTTTGATTTGGCGGCGCGCTGAGAAGTGCTGAGGGCGCGCTCATGCACTCCTATATTCAGGAAGCCCCTATTGCCTGTGGGTGTGTGTGTGTGAGCATGCATGTGTATATGTGTTTATGTGTTATGGAATGTAAATGCCTCCCCTGGCGATCCACGACGGTTATCTTCCTCATCTCTGGGGCCTGGGGTTCTGATCCATGCTCTAGGGCAGGGGTGTCAAACTCCAGTCCTCGAGGGCCGCTCTCCTGAAGGCTTTAGATGTTTCCCTGCTCCAGCTCACCTGATTCTAACGAAGGGTCGTTCTCAAGCTCTGTGGAGGTGTGCTGGAGCAGGGGAACATCTAAAACGCAGGTGTAAGACTCGTGCCATCGCGGGCCAAGAAGGTGCAGGTTTTCATGTCAACCAAGCCACTACACCAGCTGATTTCACTAACGAGTTTGATTTCACTAAGTGGGGAAACTCCTTAGTTCACTTAATGAAATCAGCTGGTGTAGTGGCTTGGTTGACGCGAAAACCTGCACCCTCTTGGCCCGCGATGGCACGAGTTTGACACCACCGATCTAGAACCTTCCGGAGAGCAGCCCTCGAGGACTGGAGTTTGACATCTGTGCTCTAAGGTCACGTGACACAGCAGGGCTGAACATTTAGACAGGTCTGTGATGTGGTCACCAACCGGGATTGACGGAGCCAGGAGGGGTATCATCAAACTAGATCAGGGGTGGCCCACACTGGTCCTCGAGAGCCACAGTCCTAAAGAGTTTAGATGTTTCCCTGCTCCACCACACCTGATTATAATGACTGGGTCAATATCAAGCTATATGGAAGCCTCATAATTAGAATCAGGTGTGTTGGAGCAAGGAAAACCTTCAGGACTGTGGCTCTCGAGGACCAGGGTTGGCCACCCCTGAACTAGATACACTTCAATAAAAAAAAAAATACAAATAATAATCTTAATCTGAATGTTTCTACATTTATATTCTAAGAATGACTTCACAATGTTGAATCCAATTTGGATTCTCTGCAGACTTCCGCAGAGAAACATGATAGTCTAATGATCAAAGTGCTCAAGCGCACAACAAATAATATGCTTAGAGGCTCTGAGACTCTAAAGGGGCCCCCGGATGCTGCTGACGGATGTGTTGAAGCACCGTGATTGAGGTCACAGGCTGAACATTGGCCCTTCAGTACACGATGGCCCTTGAGAATACTGGGGCTAAGCTGCCACTCGAGCCTCAATGCTCCTGTGTGTGTGTGTGTGTGTATCGATGCTGTAACAACAGCAGTAGTGTTGATGGATGCTTGGTGAAGAGATAAGACCATCTCTCAGCAGACCTATTGGAAATGACCTCATGAGTTTAGGGCCACACGCAGACACGCACGCGCCCGTGCACACGCATTACGTGCTCTTCGTTTAAGAGTTTGTGGAAGGTCGCAGGACTGCCTTTCTAGGTAAAGACTTTTAAAAGCTAGTGCAAACAACGTAATGTCTTGTTTAAACAATAGAGCAGTCTTACGTGTCTGGGGAGTACACAAAGTGTGCGTGTGTCAATGTGTGTGTGTGTGTGTGGTTGTCAGTAGTGTTAGTCAGCTCAGATTGCATTGAGAACCACAGTTACTAGACAGACAATAAACCAGGAGCTCAGCAGGAGCCGGGTGACATCACCGGTGCCAGTTTCACACCAGGGAACTGCAACTGAGCCAAAATGGCAACTGCAGGGGCTCTAACCCAATGGGAAACCTTTCCTAAGGGTAAGGGTTACCCAAGGTAAGGAAGTTACATGAAGTAGCAATGGAGATAAAAGCAGAACTGCTAAATGTTTCAAACAGCGTCTTTCCTGTACAGGACTGTTGTTGCCATGTATTGGGGGAGAACCACTGTTTCTTGAGGCCATATAGGCGGGAATTAGACACGTGGATCTTCTCACAGTAGAACAATCTCAAATAGAACCTTTTAACGATCAGTCCTCTGTGTTCCTGTGTTTTACTGCATTTTCCTGGCTCAAGGTGCTTCCACAGCCGACCTAAACTGCCTGTTCCCTCCCTCCCTCCCTCCCTTCCTCCCTCCCTCCCTTCCTCCCACCCTCCCTCCCTCCCTCTTTCTCTGCCAGTCTCCGCCCTCCTTTCACATGTTCACGCCCTCTTTTTTCTGTGAGGCTTACTTCCTCTCCCTCCCGCATCTCGCTCATCCCCTCCACCTTTCGCTTTCTCCGTCCCCCCTCCCTCATTCCCCGGTTCGCCTCCCTCCTTCATCCGTCCATCTCGGCGGGACGCGCGCCACTTTTCCCAACCTCATCTCTTTTCTCATTCCTCCCCCTCCCCTCCCCACCTGCCCTACCCCCTCCCACTCCTCCTCATCCTCTACCCCCTGTCTGAACACCCCCAACCTGGGGCAAACCTATCTTCAGCTCCCTGGAAACCTAGTCGGGTGATGTCATGCGCGTGGCTGCCGTTCAAAGGCTGACATCAGCGGAGGGACCGAGAGACCTCCTCATTCTTTCCAGCGTCTGGTTCACGACTGGCCTCACCTAACGCAGAGACCTCCCTCTCCCTCTCTCACTCCCCCCATCCCCTCCCCTCCCTCATCCTCGTCCTCTTCATCCACGCACGCTCGTCTGTCCGACTTCCTTCTAGGCTTGCCAACCTGTCTGACAGGGGGATCTGCGTGTTAGTGCGAGGGGGACAGCTGTGGCATACCATAGGGCTCAATTATCATGATGTGGAAAATCCCCGAATCTAGACCAGGAACACAGGCACACACACACAGAGCAGCAGCACAGGCTTAAGTCGTTGAGCTGAAGTACGTGCCGGCGGCAGAAGATGCCCGTAGAGTCTCCGATCCTTTCCAGACCCCTTTTCCTGTCTTTTTGTTTAGCTCTTTCTCTCTTTGTTTAGAAAAAGAGAGAGAGGAAGGGAGAGATAGAGAGAGAAGTGGAGAAATACAGAGACTAGACCTCATCTATTCCAGCCCATCTGTGTTGGCACAGCGCTGCCTCAGTCGTTAGTTTTCCATGAGCTTGTTTTTAGTCTGGGGATGGTCCTTAAATTATCGTCCCCATTTTTCTTGGCACGGCCAGTGGGAAACGCCAACGCCTGCCCTCGGAGATGACACGGCCGGCAGGCATGCTCTATCAAACTGTAAACGCCAGCTGAGAGATACGGCGTCTCGTACACACACTAGGAAAGATGTCCAATGATTTAGCTTCTGGATAATGACAGCTCCTTAGCAGCGATTAGCATTACAATTACACATATTCACAATAGCACAAACTCTTCCCCTGTCTGGCTCATCAGTGGTGGAATCAACTCCCCACAATCAGAAACACTGTCTCCTCACCTTCAAGAAAAGGTTCAAAACTCACTTATTCTGAGAATTGAATGGCACTTAGAAATATTATGTCACTTAGAAATATCATATTTTGTTGTTGTTCAGAATTACTTGTTAATCCCCGTGCGGAAACTAGCTAGTGTTGTTGCTTTATAGTCGCATCCTTTAGGTAGACTACTGTCTGTCAGAGACTAACCTTAAATTTGTAATTTGTTCTTATTGGTGTCTCTTGATGTATCTTGTAGCAGAGTCTCCAAGACCATTCCCTTGTCAGCGAGACACACTGACGAAACCAGGGTTATGGATTTCCAAACCAGTGCTGAAAGGCCAGGCAGGCCTTGGAGCAACTGGTTCACAAGTCTGAATAGAGGATTTATCCCCAAAACAGACATTTAATGGATTACAAACATCTCACAAAAACAATACTGCTTATTGGACACTAAAAGGATTGGAACTGTGTGAATCTCTCTTTAAATGCTGTGTTTGATGTAATGTGATGTTTAATGTAACCCCCTTTCCCTTTGTTGCAAATAACTAATTCTTGGTATCTAGATGATCGGGCAAAACTAACAATAACATTTCTGAATGTTACAATTGTTAGTTATGGAAGTTGAGAGCTCCCACTGACATTGGAAAGATACCCACTCCAGAGACCCCTTTCACAACTACATGCCAAACCCAGCATGGGACCATCTTCAGATAAGGGAGCCCAAACCCCCCTTATCTTACCTAGTATAAAAGCTCAAACCTAGAATTATTCTCACTCTTTCATCCAGAATCATTCGGAGGACAACAACCCTGAATTTACCTGGTATATTGAGCAACCAAACCTCTTTCGTCCAGAATAATTCTGAGGATAGCAACCTTTGGATTTACCTGGTCTATTGAGCAACCTTTCAACAACCAAGAACTATCACAGAAGTTAAGGAACACTTCCTTTTATTTCTTGGACACCACAAGGAAGATCAACTCTACCTTTCTTCAACAGACAAAGTAACTGTGACTGGCTAATTTCTTACGCGTAAACATTGGCATAGTGTGGTGAACTGTAACTGATTTAAGTTTAGTCTTCCTGTTCTTAGCATATCTTAGCATAACTGTCCTTTGCCCCCTTCTCCTTGTCTTCCCCTGTCTGTTTTCCATTTGGTTTAAATAAACCTTTTGTATACAATTCTCGGTCATCAGATCTGCACTAATTCTAAGGAACTACATGACTTCAGGTTATGAGACTGATCAAGAGGCTATTATTTGTTCATTAATCCATAAGGTTTTCCTCAATTCCTTTCCAAAAATAGAGGTGGTGCCCTGTTATTCGATACTTCAACAAGATATGAGATACCCCCCAATTCGATTTATTTACCATTTTAGCTCACAGCTACAATCTATAAGCCTGCTATGTTTGGGGTCTATCACGTTGCTATACTCAGTGACCGATGCTCTTTTGTAATGCTTTCACTCTGCTAAATGAATACATGTAAATGTTAAATGATCGTCTGAGACAACCACACTCAATATGACCAGATCAGTAAAATATCAGACCTTCCTTTAGAAAACCTCCCTGTTAGTTGCTAAATCACAGCTGTAGGTAACCACTAAACTGTGTGCAAATATGTGAGAATATGCTCATGCCAACATGCTAACTATGCTACAAACTACAGCTTTAACAAAGCAGCACTCCCAAACACTGACTGACACACACACACAAACACACACAGGCAGGAACATCATGTAAAAGCATTGGGCACCCTCTCTCTCTCCAACCACAATAGCCGTGTTGACAACCACACCACAAACCACGTTAACGTAGGTGCCACTTTACTGCTGCATGCAGTCCACATCAAACTGAGCCTCCTCAGACAGGGCTGACAGTGTAAACACCAGCGCAGACACACACGTGTGCGCATAAACACGCACTCTCTCGCACGCCGACAAGCACGCACATGAACCCATGCACAGCCCCTGCAAAAGGCTCCATTCTTTGGGATTCTCTCTTTCGCTCCCTGTATTTCTCTCTCTCTCTCCGTATCTCGCTCTCCCCCTCCCTCTCTGTCTCTCTCTCCCTCCCTCTCTGTCTCTCTCTCCCTCCCTCTCTGTCTCTCTCTCCCTCCCTCTCTGTCTCTCCCTCCCTCCCTCTGTCTCTGTCTCCCTCTCTTTCTCTCTCCCTCTATCTGACTCTCTCTCTGTATCTCGCGCTCCCCCTCCCTCTCTGTCTCTCTCTCCCTCCCTCCCTCTGTCTCTCTCTCCCTCTCTTTCTCTCTCCCTCGCTCTCTCTTTTTTTCTCTTCCTCACCTCTTTAAGGCATTGCCAAGTGCCCAAACTATTATATTTTTCTTCTTGTTCTCCAAACCCCTATTAACAGCTCCATTTGCCTTTTCCTAGGTGTCTGTTTGTCAGTGCCCCTTACAGGCGATTTGAAACTGGAAAAGTGCAGCCTCTTCACCCAACTGAATGAAATGGGTTAACCGCTGAAATCAAATATGTTTTCCTTTATTTTCCTGTTCCCCACCATTACCTGCAGCCCCGGGCGAACGGCAAATGCACCGCAGCGAAGGGGCGAGCGTGCAGGAGAGCGGGGAGACCGGGAGCAGAGCGAGAGGATCATTTGGAAACTATGCGGCCATATTTTCCGTTTTCAACAAGCACTCAAATCTCTCTCTCTTTAAATCTCTCTCACTCTGTAGCTCTCGCTCTCGACTTCTTTCTCTCTGTAGCGCTCTCTCTCTCCCGCGCTTTGACTCACATACTGTGAAACTGACCCTGCAAGAAGATGAGGGTTTACACATCCGGAAATGGTCAGCTGTTTTCCACAGTAACAGCTAGGCCTGTTATGGTCAGTCTGACAGCTTACTCGCTTACTTACCTGAGTCCCCCTAAGAAGTAAGAAGCTACCGATATATATTTTTTACAAGAGGCCATTTGAAGCAGAAGGATGCTTTAATAGCGACGGGTCCACACGCACGCTAACAAAACCGTCTGATAGGTTGAGCTGGGCATCCTGCAGTGATTGGTCCACAGGCCTGCTCCGCTGAGAGAAGCCAGGAGAGGAGCGAGAAGCGAAGGCAGATCCGCAGCTTCCCTCAGTCTTGCCCTCCCCGGTGTTATCGTGTTTATCTAGTGAGCTATGCGATGCGTGTGTATCTGGCTGAAACACTGAACACGTAGAACCAGATGTGGATCGGGGGTCATATGAAGGCCTCTATATCAGTTTTATGCCCCATCATTTATCTATGATCCCCCCCACACACACACACACGCAAACGCACACGCAGAATCCTCCCCCCCAAAGCTGCTTTCTGGTTTGCAGGGAGGAGGGATTCCAGCGGGAGTGATGTCATAATTCTTCCTGGTTGTCTCCTGAGCCAATGTTGGGGTCAAGGTTCAACCTGGCTGCGCATTACTCAAGTCCACAGCCTGGTCTGGCCCTCATTATCGCTGAGAACCTCGCTCCTAATCTTCCTTGGGCTAGTCTCCCACCGTGGCAGGACAAAGACGACCCTGTACGTGTGTGTGTTTGTGTGTGCGTTCGCACGTGTGCGTGTGTGTTTAGTTTCTGTCTTAAGCCGTAAGAATTACACAGCCAACAACATCAACAAACATCATCCTTGGTGTGGGTCCCTCGCATGCGGCCACATCCTCATCTTTTTTTCTCTTCCTTTACTTAACCCCCCCCCCCCCCCCCCCCCCCCCCACCTCCGCCCATCTCCCTCCTTCTCTTCGATTCGGGCCTCTCGTTCGCGTCCTCCTCTTTCTGTATAACCCTTCCCCCAGAGTTTAAAGACCCAAGGCGCCGTTTCTCATATGCGGATACGTGTCACGTTTGCGCTGATGGAATCAGGCCCAGAGGCTTGCGATGCTCTGTCTGAGATTGCTTATCTTAGACCACAAAGATCCTCCTGAGAGCGAGTCGGAGAGAGCGGAGAAAGAGAGCCTTTTCGATTGCCTCTCTCTCACTGAACAAAGACATGGCACAGCTATACAGAGTGAGAGGGGGGGAGAGAGAGAGAGAGAGAGAAAGAGAGAGAGAGAGAGAGAGAGGGGGACAGAAAGACCGAGAGAGAAAGAGGGGGAGAAAGAGAGGGGGAGAGAGAGACAGAGAGAGCGAGAGAGAGAGGGGGGAGAGAGAAAAGAACGTATAATGGAAACGGAGTGGGGAGAAGGGAACGCAAGAGTAAGAGAAAGAACGAGAGAGAGAGAGAGAGAGACTGCTGATGCAATATTATCGGGATAGACTAAGCAGTTCCCTGCTGTTCTCCTCCTCGCCAACCAAGTCCCCCCCACACGCCTTGTCGCTCCGTCTCCGCGGTCCCCCTTCCGCTTTCGCGCCGAGAGGCTCCTGCGATGGAACCTACCTCGAACACCTCCTCGTCAAGTATTCTGGTTCCGAAGACCACGATGCCCTTGGTGTCGATGCTGGGATGGGCGCTCCTGGACAGCTTCTGGGTGGTCTTCTTCTTGCAGTCCAGGATGAGGGTGATGGTCTGCTGGTGCACGCTGATAGCCACCCGGTGCCACCTGGTGGAGGGAGGGGACAGGGTGAGGAGAGGAGGAGGGGGAGGTGGTCACCATTACAGAGAGAGGGGAGAAAGAGAGCCTTTTCAATGCCTCTCTCTCACTGAACAAAGACATGGCACAGCTATACAGAGAGAGAGAGAGATAGAGAGAGAGGGGGGGGTAGACGTTTTGATTTGGTTCATATACCAGATTTACAGGACGGTGGGCTGAATACCAACGCTTTTGAGCTCAGTCTGAAACTGGAAGATTGGGCCGGGTTCGGTTGAAGTCCAGTTTCGGCTTCAGGGTTTACAGATAAAATGGAGTTTCTGCATCGAACGACCCCTTGTCCGGGGCCGCCGCAGGACGTTCGAGGTGCCCGTGGAGCTGTAGGCTAGCGCCCAGCCTCTGCGTAGAGACGGCCCCCGCCCTAGCGTCTGGGCGTGGATCAGCTGACGGATTTAATCACAGTCCTGGTGGAGGTCACCTGTTTTAGCTGCTACTATGTGCGCTCCGCTCCACCAGGTGTGTGTGTGTTGGGATGCAAGTGTTTGGGTAGGGATTTATGCGCGTGTCCATTCCTGTGTATGTGTGTGTGTGCGTGTGCGTTTGTGTGTGTTTGCCTGGGCCTCATCAAGTCCAGGCAGGCGCACACCTGCTCTCTGATTACACAGAAGGGCCTTCGCTTCTGTTTAATGAGGATCAACGCCGACTGAACTGCATGTTATGGAGCGACTCCCAGAGGGAGGGAGATCATCGCTGATAGCACACAGCGTCAAACCTCCCGTCTGATCTGTCTGTCTGTCCTTCAGCTCTGCTGAACGCGATGCCCCTCCATATCAGGAGCTCAAACTCACTACAAACATTCAAAAATCTACTTGAAAATCCCCCTTTTCCACTGTGCTTCCAACCAGTAATATGATCTTGTTTCATCCAGTGTTGTTTTTGAGTTCATTTTGAAAAGCACTATTGAAAATGTATTATTTTTATTATTAGTTAGTATTATTGCGAAGCTCTTTTGTAAAGCTCTCTCTTGTAAGACGCTTTGGATAAAAGTGTCTGCTAAATGAATAAATGTAAATGTATTAGCTGTGACAAAGCACAACATCAGAGGTAAATATATATTTATATATATATATATATATGTGTGTGTGTGAGCGGCGAACACACTTGAGGTAAGATAAGGTCAGAGGCATCCTGGGATACGTGGTGAGTCGTGCTCGCCAAGGGCGTTCGAGAGAGCGGGGAGAGGGGGAGGGACACCTACTTTCCGTCTGCGAGGTTGACTCCTCGGAAGAGGGGGTAGTCCTCGGGGCTGGGCTTCCCTGTGTGGTCCTCGTACAGGAAGACGGGTGAACGGCCCACCTCCATCCCCAGCTGCTGGATGCCCTGCTCGTTGTAGACGGAGAGCAGGAAGGACTGGCTGCCCTTCTTGGGCTTCACCGTGGCAAGGATGGAGAAGTCCTCCGGAAAGACATCAGCTGGGAGGGAGGGAGGGAATAGAAGGGTTACCGTATGTCGTGTAACTTTAAGGAGAAAATACTTTCTTTGCTTGGACAAGCACTCCTTTCCTTGCGCTCCTGTGGATGGCTGACGGAGAGAGAGAGAGAGAGAGAGAGAGAGAGGGGGGAGAGAGAGAGAGGGAGGGAGGGAGACACAGGAGAGTGGAAAGAGGTCATGCCGAGGAAGATGAGGAGAATGAAGATCAAAAGACCTCGGAGAAGACAGGAGTCTTGAAGCATCAGAGCTGAACTGAACGCCTCGACCCAGAACCAAACCAAACTGAACAGCCTCTGGAATGGATGGACTGGGAGCCCAGAGGAGGTCTGGAACAGTGGAGGAGGGGGGGTGAGTGGAGGAGGAGAGAGAGAGGGGGGGGGCGACATCAGGGGAGTGTTTTTGAGGCAGCACAGGAAGAGCGAGGTAATGAAGAAAGCATGTGGCGTCTCTCTGAAACACTCCCCACCCCCCCCACCCCCCAGGCTCTCTCTCTCCTCCTCCACTCGCCCCCCTCTCCCAGCACCAATCCATCCGCCAGACGGCGGCGACGGAGGGAGCGGAGGGAGAAAACGAACAAAGGAGAAAGAGAGGAGGGACACGTTGAACCGCAGAAAGGGGGTGGAGGGGAAGAGAAGGAAGAAAAAGCAGAAGGAGGTGAAAGAAGAAACGTCAAGCGCAGATTTAGAAGCCGTAAAAGAAAGCTGCAAAATGGCGAGGAGGCAGAAGTGGAGCAGTGAAGCCGTTCCCCTTCTCCCTCCCGCTCTCTCTCTCGCCTTCCCTCCATCCTTCCCTCCTTCCTTTCCTCTCCGCCCTCTATTTGCATGCTGTCTGTAATGTGCCATCCACATCTGCTAGACATATGCCCCTGAGAGCAAAGCCTTGTGGGATGCCTCCACCCCCCCACCCTTCACACACAACCAGGAGGCGTAGGTTGCTGCTATCCCAGAATGCAACGGGGCCCAGGTTTAGGCTGGTTCTCGCTGGCTTTAGATTCGGCAACTGGATCTAGCGGAACGGTTGAAAGATACGAACGATAAGCTGTAATCGTTTTTATGTAAACATACACACACGCCTGCAGACACACACACACAAACCCCATTGCTAATGTGAGACAGGCTGGGTGGCGCGGAACTGTAAATTAGAGTGTGTCTCCCAGCCAGACAGCCAATCAGAGGGTTGGATGACAAGGCCGCCTTGATGGGAGAGCAGCATGGAGATCTGGAGCCTTGCAGTGCTCTGTTTTTCTCTCTCTCTTTCTATCTCTCTCTCTCTCTCTCTCTCTCTCTCTCCCTCACAGACACACACACACTGGAAAAGAGAGGAGGACAAGAAGGAAAAGAAAGAGAGGTATGTAAGAGGGAAGAAGGAGCTCCAGTTGCTGATGGAAAATTCGGGATTTCTCATTGCGTGCGGTTTTCTCCATTGGCTCTTTCAAGCATTTCTTTCTCGCCCTGTCTATTTGTTTGTCTGCCTCCTGCCCTGTAACAATAAGTGCACGTGGCCTGAGTGCATGCGTAGTTCCAGAAGAATGCTGCCTGGTTCTGAGAGCTGAGAGAGAGAGAGAGGGAAGGCAGGGGGAGACAGGGGGGAGACAGGGGAAGGCTGGGGTACATAGGGGAGGTAGAGGAGAGGATGGGAGGCTTCGACTGACTGACAGAAAGGCTCACAGGAGATCTCAGGGCAGAGCTCCTTCAGGAAAGGGTGAGATTGGAGCATTGGACCTGTACTAATCTCTCTTCTCAAACGCACAAACGCGCACACAGAAGAAAACGACGACCCTGGTGTAAAGGATTCCTGTCTTTTTCTCAGACGCTCAAAACCAAAAAGCCGACCAGACATCACGCAAAGGTCAGGTGTTAAGGGGTGGGGAAAAAAAAGTCACTATGAAAAGGTTACTATGGTGGGGTGCCTCAGATAGGAGACAGAGCATTCAGGGATCAGGAGAACATTTGGAACAAGGATGGGTTCCAGAACCAGTGAGGCTGTGAAAAGGTAGGAGTGACGAAAGAAAAAAGAACTTGCGTGCGTGTCTGTGTGTGTGTGTGACTGTCGCGGAGGGCGGTTAGCCATGGCAGCAGTGCCAAGAGCAGACCCGTGGGTTTACCCAGGATTAACATCTCTCTTCAACAGACAGGAAAAGTATGGGAATGCCTGATTCTCCAAGTCCCCAGTCCTCCACACCCAGCCCAGCCCAGCTCATAACATCACGCTGAATAATCTTTCCTTTCCTTTCGGAGGGGGTGGGGGGGTGGGGGGAGTCGGGGGGGGGGGGGGAGGAGTCAGATGGCTCAGCGGGTTAAGGCGTTGGCCTTGTGTTCGGAAGGTTGTGAGTTCGAACCCCGGCTGTGGCTATGTGATGTTGTGTCCTTGGGCAAGGCACTTCACCCTACTTGCCTCAGGGGGATTGTCCCTGTACTTGCTGTAAGTCGCTTTGGATAAAAGCGTCTGCTAAATTAGCATTATTATCTGCTAAATGAAGCATTATTTCCAGGTACAACTTGTGGGATAACTGCCAGATGTGGAAATGGTAGCAGAATAACCAGCAGGTTAGCTTCCTGGTTACAGAGAAGAAACTAAAGGTTTACCACTCTCTCTCATATTCCACTGTGCTAGCTGCCCTCATCTGCTCCACACACACACGCTCACACACACACAATGGTACATACATACACACACACATACCCTTGCCCTTTTTATAGAGAATCCCAGTGCCAGGGGCGAGTTCAGGAGCCTGGCCTGGGTCATGATTGGATCCCATATCTGTCCATCATGTGTACTGTGTCCTGATTGGTACGACAGAGGAAAGCGTAACAAAGGTTGACCTGTCAGCACCGCCTTTAAAAAGCCTTTTCAAACTGAGAGGAGGAACATTCCACAGGTATACGATAGGGCAGTGTGTGTGTTCGTGTACGTGTGTGTGCAGAAGGAGTGGGTCCAGCTGAAAGATAAGCCAGTAATGACCTGTACTCTTTTTGAAGCGTACAGTAGGCTTGAGTGCCGGACACACACACACACACACACGCTGACATGAGTAGAGCAGGAGGATTCAACGGCTTTCCTCAGCTTGTAATTTGACATGTCCCCCACCCCCGCACACACTGTCATCCCACACCAGAGAGTGAAGGAGGGAGGGAACAGAGGGCAGAGTGAGAGGAGGGGGGGGGGGTGGAGGAGGTCAAGGGGGACCACCCAGCTGCAGCAGTTTCGGCCAATGGCAGGAATCCCTGTGAAGAGATTCACCATTGATAAAGAGGCAGAAAGAGAGAGAGAGAGCGAGAGAGATAAAGAGAGAGAGAGAGGGGGGGGGAGAAATCCAGATCTCATCCCGCTTTCCCTCGGAAGTCTGCTCTCGTGTCGTTCCCAAGCTGGCCGCAGGGAGCGCGCGCGCTTGTGCGAAGCGTGTGCGTGTCACACACACACACAGAGAGAGAGAGCGTCGAACATGAATCATCTCTTTCACATGTTTGCCTCAGGACAGCGTGTCGACACTTGTTTCCATCCGCCCGTCCACATCAGCATGCGGCATGCTGGGAGAGAGGTGTGGACGCCACGTACACTTAGGGTTCTGCTGTTCATCGGAACATGAACGATAATCATCTCAACTTTTATCGTGTCTTTTGCTTTGACGTTGTTTGCATGACATTTATATGATCGGCCATTTGCAAGTGCCCGCTTGTGTTTGTCTGCTACCTTTTGTCTATTTGGATGTGCATGCAAAATGGACATGCGTGTGTGTGATGCGCATTGGTAAGATGGCGTGAGATGGTGTCCAGATCATTCAGAGGACCCAGGCTCAGGGCCCCAAAATCATAATTTTGAAGCAGGGTGATTTAGAGAGAGAAAGGGAGAGAGAGAGGGAGAAAACACCCGCTGCTTTCTGGAAGCTGTTAGCATGACGTGCTCTTAATAAGGAGCTGAGGCTGAGCGGCCAAGTACAGAACCACAAGATAGACCCCAGGGGTGGACGGAGGGGGGGTGGACGGTGGACGGAGTGGACGTAGTGGACAGAGAATGCTGCGTGGGGAGGGGAGGGGAGGGGCGTTCGAGTGTTTTTGACAAACAACCGTTCAAAGGGCTGCCTTTTCCCGCTTCAGCTCGAAGTGAGACCTCCTAGACCCTAGAGGGTCCTCGTCCTCTGCCCGGACGCCAGCTAGATCCAGTTCAAGTTCTCGCTGGATGAGGAGGGGGGCAGGCCTGTTCCGGCGTGACGGCTGCGGCCCCCCGCCAACACTGCTCTGCAAAAACGCTGAACGAAAACCCCTGAGGCGGGGGCTAAAGTTCTCTCTGCGCCTGGCCGTGTACCAAACTCAGTTTTCGGAGTTCCTTGACGCTCCTTGACCCTGCTCTCTGCTTCTCACGCGCGAGGACTCTCCAAGGTTTCCGATGTACTTTTGGACTCTTTCGCGGGGCTTGTCTAATAAGGACATTCCTGGGAAATGGTGGGTCCGGGTCTTAGTTTTATTCTTAGGCGATAGGGATTCATAAATACTGGTCCCTACTTCCAGACAGGGAGAGAAGACTAGCTCCTCCCTTTAAAAGGGAACTGAGGGATGGAGGGAGGAAAGGGGATGGAGGGAAGTAGAACTCACTGATGAAATGGGGGAGTGGAAAAAAACGAGATGACAAAAAGGCAAAGGGAACCAGAGAGAGGGGGAGACAAAGAGAGAAAGCGGGAGGGAGGAGGGAAGGAGAAAGAGAGAGGGGGAAAAAAGAGATTGCTGCCGTCCTTTTCAGAACCACCGAGCCACGTCAGCAGGAAAGGAGCGAGGGAAGAGAGTCGCTCCTCCATCCCTCCATCTTTTTTTCCCTCCCTTTCGTGTAACGTTTCCCCTGAGGTAAGCGTTCCAATGAAAATGCGTGTGATTTTTCCAAAGTAGTTGAATTAGTATTCAACCTGTCTCCCCCTCTTCCTCTCCTCCTCTCTTTCTCAACGCTGTGAACTAGAACCAGAACCAATCCTGCAATTTCCAACCCTGGAGGACAAATAAAGGTTTATATAATCTAATCTAATCTTTATTTCCAGCACATGTGTGTCCAGAACAACAAACGGCACAAGACCCATAAAGAAGTTCCTTGGCCTGTGTGTCGGCCTGTGCCTGCGCGTCTGCCAGTCTGTCTGCCCGCGTTTGAACTTGCGGGCGTTTCGGCTTGAGAGGTTACTAAGGGGTCAGGGGTGCGGGGAAAAGGGAGGGGGATGGGGAAGGAGGGCACTCTTTTTATCAGCACCCGGCCCAGGAATGATCCCTGGCTAATGCCAATGATAATAGTTCTAACCGAAAATGTGGCTTGTCGACTTGACCCGCACACTGGAGTAGGAGAGAAAAAGGCAAAAACTGTGGGGGATAAGAGAGGGAGAGAGAGAGACAGAGAAAGAGAGACAGAGAAAGAGAGACAGAAAAAGAGACAATGATAAAAGCAATAGAGAGAGACACAGATACAAAGAGAGACAGAGAAAGAGAGACAATGATAAAAGCAATAGAGAGAGAGACACAAAGAGACAGAGACAAAGAGAGACAGAGAAAGAGAGACAATTATAAAAGCAAAAGAGAGAGACAGAGAGAGACAGAGAAAGAGAGACAGAAAAAAAGAGACAATGATAAAAGCTAGAGAGAGAGAGAGAGAGAGAGAGAGAGAGAGAGAGAGAGAGAGAGTAAAGTTGGCCCACACCCCTGGAGGTGCTGGGCTGGTCAGGGTTCAAACTCACCAGGGTACAGCTGTTTGGTTGGGGCACTGAGCTGGGCGTCTTTAGATACTCTGTAGGCCACGTCCGGTCCTTGTGACGAGCGCCTGTGCGAGCAGAACCCTGTGGTTTTTGTAACGCCGTCAGGTAAACTTGGAAAATCTAAAATCTTCAAGAGGTCCGCTGGCTCCACTGCAGAAAAAAAAGAAGAAAGAGGAGATCAAAGACATGCATTGTGGAGGAAGACAACTCATTTGGTATTCAGATACACGATCGGTCTCGATCGCTCGTGTTCAGAACCGTCTGTAGAATAATATCTCGTTTTAGAACAGTCAAACTGAAATCTGACCTTAGCTGTGCTACGTCCGACCACATTACTCCAAATCGGCAGACAGAAAGCGGCAACTGTACGCGCTCATCCCCCATCCACCCACACATCCAATCAATTCATCCATCAACCCGTTCATCCATATTTTCAGCCAGCCCTCTGTAGCTAAGCGGCAGTTGTCTTGTTCTACAACCACAACCGTCTAATTTGCCCACTCTAAGGCCGGGCCTTGGGGTTAGCACCATGCTGCCGCAACAGCAGAGCGGCCTCGGGCCGGGTGTGACAAGGGTTTTGACCCGAGACCGCATGCCGGCCTGGCCAAACCCGTCCCCAGAGGAACCACAGACCGACAAGTGTGTCCGCAGCCACAAGGCTAGGTGGCCTTCAGCTGGCCGCGAGTGCTGCAGCCCAGTGCAAAACCATCTGTGCATGCAAGGACAGCTGTCTGGACAGGGCCTTTTAAATGGGAGTCAAGTGGCTCAGCAGGTTAAGGCAGTTGGCCTCTCAAAGTTCAATTCCCGGCTGTGGCTATGTGATGTTGTTATGTCCTTGGGCAAGGCACTTCACCCTACTTGCCTCGGGGAGAATGTCCCTGTACTTGCTGTAAATCAGTTTGGATGAAAGCATCTGCTAAATCAATATTTATTTATATTTTAAACGGGTTCTACCCTTACAACTCTTTTAATGTAGCAGAGAACGTCGTCGGTGTCTAAAGAGAAGAACTTCCATGCAGAAAAGATATCCATTTTGGATACACGGTTCCATCTGGGCTGTTAAGGTCTTTCGCCTCTCGCTCTGGAATGTTCTTTTTTCCAGAGGATTCTTTAAAAGGGGCCGATGGTAGTAAATCGCCGCCTTGTTTTAGGAGTGTAAACTCTAGACAGGCCCAGGGGGTATTTAGGCTTGAGAGTACACCAGCTCAGGGCCGGAAACAAAGCGAAAGATGCTCAATGGATGTTCTGGGAGTAGACAATACTACAAAAGTGGAAGGGGGTGGGGGGGGGGGGGGGGGGGGGGGGTTGGACACGTTTGATACGTTTATGACAAGGGCCTTTAAGTTAGAAAACAAAAAAAGGCTAGCGTTCTCCGGAGTTCTGTTTGCTATTTTCTGTTTAGGTTTAGAATACACAGGACACAAAGTAAATCTTACTGGGTGTATTGCCGCAAGGACCACACACATTTAACGAGTGGACTCGTCAATCTGAAATTGACAGGTCTGGGAGGAGGGAGGGAGGGAGGGTAAGAACAGAGGGAGGGAATGGTGGCAGGTTCATCAAGTCAGTGGTCGGTACACC
The DNA here is from genome assembly GCA_030340685.1 of Protosalanx chinensis. Taxonomy (NCBI): domain Eukaryota; kingdom Metazoa; phylum Chordata; class Actinopteri; order Osmeriformes; family Salangidae; genus Protosalanx; species Protosalanx chinensis. The sequence goes on from CM059329.1 coordinate 3,518,823, forward strand.
CGTAGTAAAAAGTTAGAGACAAGCAAAGTCATTCAGAGGCCCAAACTGACCACACACACTCTACTCATGTCTGCACACAGACATGTGAGAGAGACCCATCTAACAGACACACTTCAGCGAGGCCTAGTGCTTCTGCAAGCGTTGTATCCTTCAAAAGATGCACCAAAAGCTAGCTGGAGAAAGCTATGGGGATACCGGCCCAGGAATCTGGCATGTAACGGATCGACCGTAATCAGAGACAGCTCGCCATGTCAATGCAGCTCAAAGCACTCCCAGTGGGCCAGATCACAACACAGATCGATGCTTGTAAACATGTTGCACTCTCAGCCTGTCTTTTTCCTGTCTTCGGAGAAAGATCTGAGAGGTGGAGCCTCCTGGAGAACCTGTTGCCAGCGGCGACAAGGACGCCAGCCGCGCCGCAGCTCTAGACTAGGTGACTGCACCGTGCCGCGCAGCTGGAGACGAGATCACAGGATCTAACACACGGACACACACACACACACAGGAAAGTGTTCCTCTCCCTGTCCAGCCCACCCTCCAAGCCTGACAGCGAGATCCCTCCAGTACAGGGGAACCCTGTGAGAACATTCCACAACATGACAGGATGACAGAGGCTCTTCTCGAGGAAGACATTGCTCAATAAAGACCCGGCTTTGTCCGTTTCCGCTCCCAGAGGCACGATGCACCGGCACTCACTCACTAGGGACGGAACACATACAGCCTCCTTAACTCCGCTGACTGACACGCTAAACTAGCTCACCTGAGAGGGCTGCAAGGTGACAGTCTGTCATTAAAAAGGGACATACGATTGGTAACATTTAAACCACCGGCAGAGATTATACTCTCGAACATCACTCTCATTGTAACAGAACAATGCTGAGATTAATTCGATGAATTACACTGATCATTTGGGAAACTAGCTTTTATTTCATCTTGAGTCAATGACGATATTCTGGAATAGGATTTTTGGAGGTTAAGTGAGGACTAAGGACTAATAAGTGTGGGTCACAAGCCTTTGGCCACCCAAGTAGTTTGCTCCAACCCTGCCAACATCATGTCCGAGTCAGTAGAAAAACCCAGACCATCCTGGGATACTGGAGGACTGAGGGCGGAAATGGGCGAAGACTAAAGCATGGAAAACTGTCGGACTACAAGGACCACAAGGCCACAGTCTCTGGATTAGACACACACACACACCCATTCACAGGAACACTCGCACAGAGTGCACAACACACCAGGGTAGGTGCAGGAAGTTGGGATGGTGGAGCAGATACCAAAATGAACCCTTTTCTGAAGACATGTTACTGCTGAAATTATAAAAGGTCTAATTACTCTCCCATAGGAACCAAGACACACAGGCCTGATTGTAACTCTAGGTTGGCTTCACCACGCCGACATCACTTAGAGCGTTGCGGTGGGGAAGTGAGCCAAACAACAAACTCTATACCAGAGGATTTTCTTGCTTAGGAGTTGGCTAATTGACGGTTAGCAAAACTCCGATCCTGGTTTTCGTATCTCCTTTTATGGACGTGAGCAAGCAAACTTCCTGTCACCAGCAGTGGTCACAATCACCAGAGTTAATCTTCGGGACATTAGCATGAGATTCCTATACAGATACTGAAGTCTTTGTCAGTACACATTTTGTAGCTAAATAAGTTAAGTTAAATAAACCAAGCCAATCAACCGGATGATATTTGACCTCTTGACACCTTCTGTGGCGTTAAGTAGTATTGTGGTAGATAAAGGTCTCCTCTCATATATATTTTATGACGTTTTCATTAAGAGACATCAACCAAATAATCAAAACAGCCTTTTATAAGCGCACTTCAGTACACCACAGTTGACTGACAGCTACTTTACGAAGAGTTACCCTGAAGCAGGAGCTAACAAACGTCTGCAATTTCCCCACCGTATAGCTTTCAGTGAGGCAGAAGGCTTTGATAGTCTTGGTTTAGAGGCCGACGCTGCTACGCTAAGCCTCTCAGAAAGGATTCAATTGAACATAGTTCCGGTCAGGTAGGCTGCTGAAACACCACTGGGCGAGGAATAGAAGTAGGTGGAGGAGGACCGTCTGCGCTGATCAGCCAGTCGATGCTAACCGTGTCATGACCCCTCCATCGAGAAGTGTTGCTTTTGCTAATCCTCTCTGACACGACTTAATCCTATGAAGATCAGCTGCTCTCAGGGAGGAAACGATTGTCATCGGGATACCCCTGCCCTCCCCACACACACACCTCTCTTTCTTCCTATCCCCTAATCTCTAAGGGGTTTCCTTCCCCGCTCCCCATTTCCCCGATCCCTCTCTCTGATCATCCAAACAAATATTGTTCCGGTCCTTCACTATGATTCAGGGTCAAGCTTTGGGCTTAGAGCTGGTCCCATCAAAGTAGAGGGGGGCTGAACGTGACCCTTACCCCAACTGGGACCTAGGGAGTCACCTGGGGGTCATACTGGGGTCACAAGGGGGTCACGTAGGGGAAGTGGGACAATTAGCACTTTTACAGGGCAGGAGGGAAGAGGGGATGGACGGATTTAGATTTGAGGGGTGTGGGTGGGGCTGGGATAGCTTAGCTTGCTTGGTAAACTAGTCTTTCAGTGCCAGTATGGATTTAGAACAAATATAACTACTGCAATGATAATAAATAAGGGAACAGGAAATCGCAAATGCACTGGATAGGAAATATTATGCAGGAGGTATATTTATGGATCTCAACCCCCCAAAATTATACAATAAATCATACAATTCTTATCTATATACTAGAACAGTATGGCATTTAGAGGGTTGGCTGGAAATTGGCTTAAAATATATTTATCAAGGAGAGTGCAATATGTGCAAATGAATTAGGTTACATCAAGGAACCTTGGAATTTCTTATACACAAAGTTGGAGTTTTAGAACACACCAATATTTTATTCATCCAATACAAATTTACAAAATTCATGACCTTGTGAAATATTACACAGCTCAAATCTTATACGAGGCGTTTAATACATTTTTACCATGTAACATGCAGACGCATTTCGCAGTTAGAGAGAGAGAGCTCATAGTCTGACAGGATATGGAAAAAAAATTCTACTGAGGTGAAAAACACCCAGAGGAGTTTTTGTGTGTCTGTATGTAGAGTGAAGCTGTGGAACATTCTGGATCCCAAACACAAGAAATGTCCAAATATTCACATATTTAACATAATCAGTGATGGGCTAATTTGACAACAACAAAAAAACATTACAGACATGGCTTTTCTACTTTTGGCTTTCTTTTTGGGGTTCTGGGGCTACTTTCTAGGGCCTCTGTTGAAGCAACAATAGATGGGGAGTTTGTATGTATTTGTTATATCTTACCATTAGGATATGTGCTTATTTATTCTTACCATAGTTGGTATGTGCTTATTTTGTGTGATACACAGTGGATGGTAAATTGTGTTTTGTTTTTATTTATTTAAGTTTGGAAAATGTTTGGACACTGAAATAAACCAACAACCAACCAACCAAAAAAAGTTTGTTAAATATTCAGATTCAGATTACTTTAAGTACTTTACAATTCAGATTACTTTAAGTAACTTTACAAATAAACTGCAGCTCTGCTGACTCGTCATCAAAAGAAAGACAGAACTTCAGCTCATAAGGCAAGGTAAAGGCTATCTTATCTAACAGTCGTTTAAGTCTTAGGAAAACACCGAAATGCAGCGTGGCCATTTTTGGATCAGTCAAGCTATAGTTGAGGAATAATAAGGAAAAACTTGCCATCCATGAGCCATAATTCACGACTTCATACATAAAACATAGCTTCAAAGACTGAAAATACTTTCATTAATGTTTAAGGAGCCAGCTGATTGAGCGTGCCCTGTCTTCCTGCTGGAGAACACGCGCGTGCAAATCCATGAACTCATGCAAGCAGGCACACAAACATAACACTCTGAATCACACACAACACACGTCTCTCTCGTCTGCGGGTGATCTTCCTGGGGAAGCCAACCTGACCACATCCTAAGCCACAGGTATGGGTGTCAATCCTGCCTTATTACACTGAGATGTTTACCTACTTAACACGGGGCCCCCCACCCCCCTCTCTTCTGGCTCAGAACCTCGCAGGAGTTCTATGCACCCAAAGTTGCCCCCTCTTCCAACCCCCCCAACTTCCCCACCACCACCACCCTAGGTAAACACATAAACTGACCACCTACTCCCAATTCTAGGGAGGGGAGGGAGTGGGAGGAAAAAAAATGTTTAATGTATATTGCCATACCGCAGGCTCTTTTTGCTACTCTTCATATCGTAGTTTTGTGGTAGCAGTAATGCTTTCTCGCCCCCTCTAAATGTTTAATTCCCTCTACATCTGTGATACCGTCGCCCTTTTCTTACCAGTCGTTATTTCCCTGTCTACTCTTCTTCTTCAATCTCTTTGTCGATGCTGCGTTTGCATGGCCCTGAGCAGAGGGTCACATCTCTCTCTCTCTCTGTTGCTCTCTCCCTTCCTCACTCCCTCTGCATCTATGGCAGTTCTCATTGGGAACCCGTCGTACGCCTTGTCAATGTGAGTTTCCGGAAAACTCTACCACCATCAAAGCAACCACAGGGTTGCCCCTCAGCCCAAAAAGCACCACACAAAATGGTCAGACACCCAAGGAACGGCTCACAGGAATTAACACGAAAGTTTGTTAGGACATTGCAAGTGTTGGGCAGGAGGAGAGAGTCATTGCAGGGCAACAGGAAAACAGAGGAGGCCAGGTTAGGGTGGACCAGGCCACAGTGATCCACAACTTGATTAAAACCCTATCCCCTTCCCACCACGCAACATTTCTATTGGTCCACCGTCAAGTCACATGACAAAAGTTTGACTGATGTGACTTCCACTGCATTGAGCAACGCTCACAGAATACCTGCCTGGGATTTTATATCAGAACTTCGCTATACTGAATAAGAACGATATCATCAGTTGGAATTTGACTGAAGTATGGAGAGAAGGAAATTAGACTGCCATTAGACAGGGTGTGCTGAGTGAGAGCTGTCCAATCCTGGGACTCGCTGCGGACTCTCTACCTCCAGTGTGAAGCCACGACCATTCAGGCCCAGTCTCATCAGTCAGTCACGTTCCCAGGCCAACAGGCCGGTGGTCTATTTTCCATCGTCCTCCTGTGAACTCCACTCACCTGCGGCTCATGCTCACATCAGCACACCTGCTGTTAAACCTCACTCGTCGTCCACTCGTCATCAGTTTGTTGAAGGTCACAACCTTGTGTTTGTGATTTTGATTATCTGGAACCAAATCTATGCTTTCCTATAACTTGTGTCCTAGCTGTTGTTTTCTCTCTCTGCCTGCAGATCAACTCTCCCAAATTTCGGTTCCTCCGCTACCTTGCGTCTCAATAACACCCACTCTCTCTTATTACTAAAATCTTCGGTACTCTGACTCTGACTGTGTCTAGGTCTCCCGGGTATACATATCACAAACAGGACATGACACATTCTGCTGGGCCTGGTCTGCCAGATCTGGACCGCTTCCATCCTCCAATCCTTTGGACTCCGGGAGTCAGGTGGCTGAGTGGTTAAGGTGTCAGGCTTGTGATCGGAAGGTTGCGAGTTTGATTCCTGGCTATGGTAACATGACATTGTCCTTGGACAAGGCACTTCACCCTACTTGCCTTGAGGGGATGTCACTGTAATTGCTGGAAGCTGCTCTAGATAAGGGTGTCGACTAAATGTAAAACTTGATTTGACAGGTTTGTAAATAAAAGCTGACCCAGGTCTACAGAGTCTGAACTGTGTGCACCCTCCAGAGCTATAGACTTCTAACATGCAGAATTTAAGACTTTCGAAGGTTGAGGGAAAAGTTGTCATTGTTACCGGTAAGTCTTTTACGGGCTTGTTTTTCCAGACAGGGTTAGAGTTTAGAGGTGGCAACCCCATAAGAAATAATTATGTCATAAAATAAGCTTTACTATGTATGTGGACAATAAATGCACATCTGACAGTGTCATTTTGTATGTACAACAAGGCAATCAGCATGGCAACATGTGGTTTTCTCCTGTGGTACTCCTCTCTCTCATTTTATGTCCCTTTCTCTCCCATTTCCAATCTTCCTCTGAACAGTAACCAAGAGACCGATTTATAATCCTGCTCTCGGCCTGGTGCCGCAACGATAGATGGACCCAAACACAACAGGGACACACTGCTTAGGGACTAGACCACCTCATTCCGAGGCGGATAAATTTTTTTCTTGATGCTTTGAAATGGGCGGAGGGTGAGGAGGAGTGGAGAAGCGGGCGGCCAAGGGATTAACATTCTTCCCTCGCTGCCCACCCTCCACCCCCACCCCCAGAAAAAAAAACTCCCTTACCGAAGTGAGGCCCTGAATCACCATGCGCATGCTTGACCTCGCGCTGAGGACAAAGAGCAATTAGCAACCGCAGCACGGACCTCAGCATGCATTCGAAACCTCGGCGGCGCATTCAAAACTAAAGGGGGCTAAAATGGAAAGTTTTCTCCTCTCGGAGAGCATCTCGGACGGGGAGAGGGGGGACGGAAGAGGGGGGGAGGGGCCGGTTTGTGCGACCGGCCTCCGGGTTTCGCCGGGAACCCTGGGATCCAGCTTCGACAGGTGCCAGAAGGGATGTGAGGTAGAGCGTGACCTGAATAAGACAACAAGGTTGTGTCTTATGTGCACCTTAACTCTAATTGAGGGTCATCTCCTGCAGGCAAATAGACACAGAAGCCCTCATACACACTAATTTCTTGTGAAGTTGTTTTGACCTGAAGGTGTTGGAAACATGTCATGTGACCCGTCCTAAAAACTACAGTTAATTATAACTACCGGTATCTTGCTCCACACACAAACAACGTAGGTCAACATACCTCAGATCAACGTTAACTTGATAGTCAATTGGAGAAGTTTGCTTCTGCTTGTTTTCTTTTGTTTCTGGCAATGTACTGTATCTGTCTCTCTCCTTCTCTGCTCTAAGTTGTAATGTCATAGGAGCACGTTGCACGAACGCATGGTGAACACACTAGCCAGTACAAAACTATACACACACACATGCAGGTTCAGAAACCCGGTGAACCTGACTAAGCTGCATGTGAGGGACCAGTAAAAGAGAGGGAGGGAGAGAGTGGAGAGACAGAGAAGAGAGAGGAGAGAGAAGGGAGAGAAAGAGGGGAGAAGGGAGAGACAGATGAGAGAGGAGAGAGAAGGGAGAGAAAGAGGGGAGAGAAGGGAGAGGGCGAGAGAAGGGAGAGGGCGAGAGAAAGGAGAGAGAGAGGAGAGCGAAGGGAGAAAAAGAGGGGAGAGATAAGGGAGATAAGGTAGAGAGAGAGGAGAGAGAAGAGAGAGAGAGGAGAGAGAATGGTGATAGAAGGGAGAGAGGAGAGAGAATGGAGAGAGAAGAGAGAGAAGGGAGAGAGAAGAGAGAAAGGAAGAGAGAGGCGAGAAAAGGGAGAAACAGAGAGGAGAGAGAGCCGAGGGGAGAGAGAAGGGAGAGAGAGGAGAGAGAGAGGAGAGAGCGAGGCGAGAGGAGAGAGAAGGGAGAGAGAGGAGAGAGAAAGCCAAGTGCCAGAGAGCACGAGAGAAAGATTGTTTACACGTCCGCAGCCATTCCCCTGTCCGTGCCCTGCCGGTTCTGAGCGTGCCCGTCACAAACCAGCATCCAGAAGATTCCTGCAGAAGAACTCCAGTGGCAAATCACAGAATAACAGGAAAAGCCAGACAAGATAATGGACACAGGGAGTGGACTAAGAATCAAACAGAACACACACACACGAAACACACGCTGAAAGATACGCATGAAAAACTAGTCTTCAGAAGTCTTTAACCCCCCCGCAACACACACAGCAGATTAAAGCAGGCATACATTACATTTAAGCCTCTTCCCTGTCGTACCCCAACAAAACAACATCAGACAGCACAAAACGTACAAATACACACTGACATGTCTAAGGAACACTCAGACAATACATAAAAACGCGTTGTTGTATACCGAGATCAAGCATCCACTTCTACACATAAAGATGACAGCATTACATAGAAATACTGTATTTACGTGTACACACTTGCGTCTTAAAACAGATTCATCCGGAAGTCGTTCTAAGCGGGGCCCTCTCTTTCCTTCCATCGCACCCTCCCCTTTTCTCTCTCTCTCCCACACACACACACGTGTGTGCACGTACACACACACAGTCAGGATGTGAATCCTGGGAGAACGGTTCTGGCCCAGAGTTCCCTCTACTGGACTCAACTTGTCTCCGACGGCTTTAGCAGAGGGAATACCAGATGTTTTACTTCACTGTCTCCACTCTGCAGCTCAGACCGGGGCAGATAAATCACTGTCTCGGCGGCAGACTAAGATGGAAAAACTGACGAAGAGTTTCAGCTCGCTCTTCCATTTGCAGCGAGCCTGCAGAGAGACGGCGCTCAGGAGGCCCTAAGATGTTCTCGCTCTCTCTGCCTCCCTCTCTTCCTCCCCTCTCTCTTTCTCACTCCTTCTTTAGCTCTCACTTCAGAAGACTCCACACGCTATCATTCTAGACACTCTACTTCTACCTATCTGCGTTTCAGTCTCTGTTTCGCTCTGTCTCTACTTTTCTGGTCGCTACTTCTGCCTTTATCTGTTTTCAGCAGAAAGCAGTTTTTTTCCTCAGAGTCATCATCAATCAAGCGTTTTTTTAATCTCTATCATTTTTATTCATGATAAAAAGAAATACTTTTCTTATGAATTACCGGTAGATATTTCAAAATACCTGTCATACGTCTGATGTTTTTTTGTCTCTCTGTATCTTTCTGGTCTCTCTCAGTCCTTTTTTTCTTTCTCTGGACTCTCTCTGCACCTTGGGCTCCCTTGCATCCTCTATCCTCTCTACCGGCTGATTTCGTTTAGAGGGCTAACCGCTGGAAGACTAACGACAAAACAAGGCAGTACACGGTTCACATTCCAGAACGTTCCCTCTGTCCCAGGAGCCCACTGCTCTCAGACACAGACAGACAGGCCAAACACAGAGAAATATATCTGTGTGTTTCTGTGGTTATGCAGGCTTTTATGTGTACAAGCGTTTTTTTTTGTTTTAAGAGAAAATACAAGTTTGGCGGTCACACTCACCCATGACAGTGTCTATAGTTACTCCTTTTGGGCAAGTGGAAGTAATAACTTTAGGAAATTAAGGGAATGTGACTAAAACACCAGGCTCAATCTGGTCAAAAGTCCTCATTTCACAGAAACTTCTAAAATCCTACGTCATTGTTATCAGTGAACTCAAAGACCCACAATCCTTTGCCAAGAAAATGCTTTCACTGAGACACTTTAAAATTATTTCAGTTCCCTAATCCAGGAACTCATTACGTGCCTCCAATTTCAACATCTAACAAAAGCACAACATAATAAATGTACAAAAACTGTGGACCAGTGTGGAATCAGAATGTCTGAAACATCTCTGTGCACTTTGAAAGTTTCGGCAAAATTCATAAATCAGGTTGGTGAGTCAATAAATATGATCTGTTTTCTGGCAGAGAATAGAGGTCATAAACTCTTTCAAATACAACCTCACAACAGGATTAAATTGGAGAATTATTAAGAGATGTCTTGCTTGTGGCTATAATCTTATCTAATAAATCTATAAGTATTTTCAAGTCATCCATTCCAAAATGTCATAAAACCATTTGTAACATATCCTGCCTTCACCGGCCAAATGTAATGACGAGAGCGAGAGAGAGAGTGAGAGAGTGAAAGGAAAAGGAAAGGAGAGAAACTGAGACTGAGTGTACAAAAGAAAATAAGAGGTTGAAAGAATAGGCCTCTCAGGGAGAGTGACGGAAAATAATGAGAATGGCCCTCTTTCAAATGTCCAGCATCAATCACTGGTCTTGAGATGGTAATTATAGATCTCATAGTTGCAGACTAAAAGCCCCAGTCTCTTAGCTGGCCTCCATGCCCCTTAGTCACTCTGCTTCTTAGCCTCTCATCCTCCCAGCCTTCCAGCCTGTCATCCACTCGCTTTGAGTCATGCTCATCCAGTCTCCCAGCCTGTCATCCTTTTAGCTTCTGTGGAGGACACTCCCCAGTGAACCAGCTTTTCCCCCTTGCTGCTTTACAGCCTTACATAGTTTACATCCCCCCAGCCGCTTAGCCTCACAGCCTCCAAACCTTCAAACCCTCCAGCCTGTTTGTCTACCAGCTCTTCATCCAGACAGGCACAAGATAAGGTAACTCATAGCCATAATCACACGGCCCATTGTACGATGACAGATATAACCAATCAACAGCCGTCTCATAATGAAAGAGTGGACCAATCATCCCATACCTCCCACAAGTCAAAGACTTCTGGGTAAATGGACGTCGAAATGAGAAGTCTATTTGTGCAGTATTTTTGAGACGCAGTATGTCAGTTTCCAGTCTTTTCCTCTGTCAACTGTCACGTGAGAACAGGGTGTTAGAGACAGGGCTCTTGACATGTTTCATACATTCTCCTTAACAGCGGTTAGCCCGTTATCAAGGCATGGCATTTCTACGGTCACTTCCAGAGCCACCCATCGCCTGCATGTCAACAGTTCAGGCAAGCTTCCATCACCTCCTTAAATCATTCGATATTGAGATGCGACAGAGCGGAAAACAGCGCTTTGTTCCAAAACGGCACGCGCCATCGAAGCTGATCGGCTCGCAAGCGCACCGCGGCGCGACGCTTGAACAAACAGGATGCAGTATCTCCGATACTTCCACACCCCCCCCCCCCCACCCACCACACCGCACCTCCTGCCACACATTTACCGCCTAATAAAGTGCAAATAAATAGAACAGCTCTTGAGTGAGCTCACCGGAGCCTTCCGAACTAGAGATTCGTACAGTTTTTTCCTCCCTAAAAAACGCTTACGCCTGTGCTTTCTATTCTGCCCAGACTGGCTGGGCCAGGGCCGGGGAGGGGGTAAGGAGGTGGTGGGGGGGAGTTTGGGGGCTGAGGTTGGAAAGGATGAGTCATCGCATTGCTTTCCATGCTCGGTGATTATGATCCCGCGTAATAGAGAACAGTGGTGCTAGTCTGTGATGCTGGAGATGAATGGCTGGATGGCAGATCTCACTAAGGGATAGCCATCCTTACCCTGACAGTGGGCTGCTGTTGCGATGCAAAGCACACTGAATGGAAAACATAGCAACATACTGACTCACCCCAGGGCAAGACAAAACCTTGAACTTACAAAGTGCGATACTGGACCCAAGCATCCGTTTGCATGGCTTTCGTCAACAGCGATCGAGTGCGTTTGTGTATCTCGTGTTAGATGTTTGGCCTCCCTGTGGTGAGCAGGTAAGGAATCCTTTGAATCTGGATTTAAACCCCCAACACTGTAACATGGTGGCCCTGGAAAAGTTCATAGGACTTGGTTCCAGCCAAAGCACAGGAGGTCTAGACAGTGATGTCACCGTCGTCAACATGACCCATACGATCCAGGCATCTCTCACAAAGGATCCCCTTCACTCTGGACACAAGGGGCAACCTTGAATTTCCTCGATCGCGATCTGTTCCGATACGAACGTCCGCACCCCAAGGAAGAAGGCTGGAGTATTGTCTGGGCGTTGGGGAGCTGATTTTAGAGGTCGTAAAACGAGCATGCCTCAGCCTCTAAATAAAGGCCATATTCATGGCTGAAGTGGCACATGCAGTCGCAGGGTCACTGCCCCTCTCCGCGGTCCGGCTGGGCTCAGATTCTCCCCCCCCCCTCCCCCCAGCGCTCTACGGCAATAGCCACACACAAGAAAGTGCTTTTTCACACCACCGATTTATCTGATGGACTTCAACAGACCTCTGGGCTTCCCATGTGCACGCTGTGAGAATGTGCAGCCCCCCCCCCCGACATAAAAAAAACCTCAGTGGACATAATACGTCTGCTTCACTCAGCAGAAGAAAAAATATATACTTTATTTTTGGTGTTTGATTGCAATGCTTTGGTGCCTGTACTTAAATATTCCACAGCCTGGTCATTTGCAGAGGCCAAACCAAGTCTGGTTTGCGGGAGAGTGTATGGATGATAGTGTTGAAAATGTAATACAGTACAAAGCTTATGTCAGTTTTAAATGCATGCACTTCTGTGAGTTTGTTTTTTTAAGTAGGCCTCTCCATAAAAAAGAGAACTCTGAATGGAAAACAGATGAATCCAAGCCTTGAGTGACCTTTGACCTCATCATAAAGGTTACCCATTCCCCTACACACACTTTTCTTCTGCACAAAAAGATCCCTGTTTTGAGATACCATATTCAAAAACTTGCTTGAAACACAAACCTTTCCTTAAGCTATCGCTGAAAAAGCCCTCAGTGGGATAGCTATTTTTCCACCAAAGGCCTTAACGAAAATTGTCTAGAAACGAACTCCAGTGTATTTTTCTTAAGTGAAATGAAACAGTATTTTATTTCACAGTGCCTTGTTCCACCGAGAGTGGGACGAAAACATCTGGAACACATTTTTTTTTCTTCCTTTTTTCATGGGGGCTGAGCAGACTGCACAATGGAACTTATGGGATCCAGATGGTCAGCAAGCACAGAGGGTGAAACAACAAGTTTCTTTCTTATACTCTCCATTTTCAAGAACAAACTGACACGAAACAAACACGAAATCAGGTTGCGGATGCATGGATTGTGAACACCGAGCATTTTCAATACTCAAAACTCCATATCGCATATTTCTTTTCCAGATAGGCGATAGGTGAGTGGACAGCAGTCCGACACAAGGTCTATCAAAAGTGGTTTTGACCCCAAACCACCAATGTTTTCCTTCAAGCAGGTATTCGAAGAATGTTTTTCCAGTATTTTTGATGAACAAAGCAGTTTGACATGTCAGTTCCAGCCCTAGGGGTGTGTTTCCTATTGAGAGGGACCATTCAGAAACCCATTCCTTAATTAATGATAACAAACCATAAGGGCAGAAAAAGCCAAAACACAAAAAAAAAAGTGTTTGAAGCTTTGTGAAAGGTTCCATTGATTCTCAGAGACTTGTTGAAAACGCTGAACTTTTCCTTAACCTCTTCGATGGCCATGACACAGAGGGAACCTTCTAGCAAGAGAAGCAATGGTTTCATCCAGTGCAGACACAGGTGATGGAATGACAGAATCCCAGGATAGCTACAGTAAAATGGACCTCAATGAGCTGCATGATTTAAGGCAGCTATTAAATAAGCATTGTTTTGTAAAACAATTACCAGTTAACAATATATTTGCAAGTGGCTAAAACTGAAAAATGTTGTATGTGTTCCATTTATTTCAAGTTAAGTCCTTTTGCTTTATTTTACAATATAACTGACTCAAATCCAACTCCCAACGCTCTTAAATCAAATTAAAAATCGCAAAGCTGACAAACTTCCAACCAACAGTTTAATGTAAATCTCTTACCCCTTCCCTGGTAGCCAAGGAACGCAGAAAGTGAGTTGCAGCTGAACTGCTTTGATCCTCAGGTAACATTCCTTCTGTCGGGCTCTAACGCTGTAAACCTGACAGTAATGGTAATGTCAAGGTCACGCCTTTCACCCTTTGACCTTTGACCCTGCCTGCCTGGACACCCCCAGGTCATATTGGAGCTTTTGCCATTACATGCTTGCACCCAAGTGAAAGGGCTCTCATCAACATCAAGAGAAGATGACCTGTGGTTATAAATCTGTGGTAAAGAGCTGTTTGACATGATGGTGACCTCTCTCTCTCTGTCTCTCTCTCTATGTATCTCTCTCTTGTCTTGTGGAAATGCTCCGCTTCAAAACAACAGAAAGTCATGTTTGAGATCCCCTTGAAGTTTGAGTTGCTTCATGGTCCAAACCCTTTGGTGGGTGTGAGGACCGTTCCCCTGGCACCATTGTTACAGTCAATTAGCTTTTATGCGGCTTGGCCCAGGTTTTGTTTCTTAGGGTTATGAGACAATGAGAATTCATGAAAACAGAGATCCAATTAAAACAGAACAGTACTAAGTTGAGGGTTGCATAAAATGTACAAAGAAAACTATAAATATTTACTACTATAAATAACAGGGCCACTTAAATGAAACAAAGAATATCCCTAGAATTCATTGTTGAAGTGCATTTGTTATTCATTTCTAACTGAAATATATCAAGTAATTAATATACAAATGTCCATGTAAAGTAAACATTGGAATAACATGTTGAATATGTATATGTACCTCTTAAGTCCCACTGACTGAGAGTACAGTATGACTCATTGATTTAGTATAGTCTTGATGAAGGTGGTTGGGTAAGGCTGATTAGAAGCAGATTGCTGGTAACCATAGCAATGTTTGTACATGTAGGTTGTGTTTAGCCAGAGGGCTCAGGGGTAATCTCGGTTTGGTCAAGATGGGTTCTTCACTGCTGACAAACTGGAGTCCTCTTTTTTCACGAGCCTTTAATTATACCATTTGCGTGCTCAGATGGCCCGCAGCTTTTGCAAGCAGTAAATAAACACAATCTTAAAATGGTGGTCTTAGGAACACGCAGTGTGTGATGTACTGTGGTCCTAACTTTCATGACACACACTGTCTCCTTCCCTCTGGAAAAGGCAACAAGTATAGGTCTCAGGTTCAAGAAGGATCCAGACATTCTGTCTTTCTCTAATGTTGAAGCTGTGAAGTTCAGGCTCACCAGCATGTGCAAAGTGTCCGATTTCAGGAAGTGTCGAAGCACCAGAGGAAAAAAGGGTTTACAAGTCTCTGTTGGGTTTCAGACTTGATTAAACACAGCGAGTAACCTCAATATGGATTCAGTTCCACGCCCTGAAGTCTCATAAAAACCCTTGCGGCCAATCACACTTCAGCCTCACATGACCGGCCAATCAGAGACAGTGGGGAAGAAGACCATGCCCCTTTGGAACTAAATTCACCATGGAAAAAGTCAGGCCTCCATCTCCAGCCTGCACCACCTGAGGAACATCAATCATTTCCGCCGTGGCAGAGTTTAAGAGTCTATCTCTGCTCATAATCCACCTCATGTTTACACGTGTCACTTTGGTCGAAGGGAGAAGTGGGGATGAAGCCCATGGCCGAATCCACCAACTTTGCCGGTCATCCATGGTGGTATGTGGACAGACCTGGCCACCTGTCGATACCTACCAGGCCTCTCAAAAACATGCAGGCCACTCCACGCAAGACCACCAATCGTGGCACCCGCTCAGGATGCTAATAATACCCCCAGACAGCCTCTACTACAGGGTAGCTGCCTCTGTCAACTTTAACAATCCTATCAGCTTCTCTAGTGTCTGTAACCCAGACTGAGAACAATTCTCTCTCTGAAGCAAACGTAATGATCCAAGCAATTCGCAACACTTCTGGACCAAGGACTTAGTTGAGTTTCACTTCAGGGCAGCTACAGGATTTCTTTGGACCCATATGTATTGCTATATATAACAATTATACAGATAAGCATATGATGTTGCTCAAACTTTAAGTCGACTCAAGAATGGACACAAGTCTTCGTCTACTTTTTAAGTAGACTTTTTAAAGTCTACTTTTAATGGAGGTCATGGTGATCTTTATTCGTCTCTGATGCTAGTCATCGGACTCCGCCCTTTCATTTGAGGCGAGCGCCGGTCGAACCCTCTTGCTAGAGTGGTGTTACACTCTTATTGCATTCCTAATTTTAAAACACCACACCACTTTAAAACAGTAAAAACAAGTTGAGAGCTGAACCAAGTGTAAAAACACAACGGTTATGCCATTATCAAAACAAAATCTAAAATACCATAATACAGTTTTATACTGATTTTGAAAATTGAGGCTCTTGTCATCCTATTAAGTCAACCATACTAGTTTATACAATGTCAAATTTCACACATTTAGGAAATTCCATAATGATCCCATTCAGTCAATTAAATTCAACCAAAGACTGAACCTTAACCCTGAAGGTCAGTCTAGGATACTGTTCTGCCAAAGGTCACGCATTAACCCTATACCTGCCATCTCACTGAATTAATCTACCTATTCATCTAACTTAATGCTATTTCGAGATATGTTAGAACTATCAATACCAGTTTCCTGAGATTCAGACAGCCTGTACATAATGGATCTACATGCAGAAACATATCACACAATAGATGGCGCAGGTTCTCATCTTCCAAACTGTGCAGAGGCATCGTTGGAGGCAGGCACGTCCCGGACGGATGAGAGAGCTGTTGGCATTAGTCTGTGGAAAAATACTTCTAACAGGACGCTACAGTGGAACTCCTTTTCTCTGCAATTCTTATTCTTACAAACGTTGGCATATAATTTTTTGCATAATGATAGCATATGCAATGTGTCTATGAAAGCCCCTGTGAAAGTTTATGCATTTCTGAGCAAATAAAAGACCATGGATGAAGACAATCACCTATGGTCTCTTTCTTTAAACGCCTTGACAGGGCCCCTGGTCATTTTCAGTTTAGGGCAGAAGGGCACCAAGATGAATATGGGGGGCATTCCAGATAACGTTAAGACTTATTTAAAGGGGGCCGATGAGTTGGAATGACAAGTAAAAAAGTATTTCGAAACTTGTTGCTCGATCTAGACCGTTTCTCTTTTTCCGAAACTTTGAAGCTTTTGCAAGACGTGCGTCCATTCTACAATAAGGCTTCGACTCGAAGTGAATCAAACGCGTCTTACCTGAACTTGCTTGCGAAGTGACAAAAAGTAGAATGATCGCTAAAGTCATTTGCGCGTCCCTTATTCTCCGTTTTACTTTCCATCTTATATGGGTCTCCATGACCGCCGGTGACGTCCACGGCGAATGTGGATGCGCTTTTGGAGATCAACAAGAATGTAATTCTAACTTCTGATCGGGAGATAATTGGAAACCAAAGATCCCAGAAAAAGAGAGAGAGAGAGAGAGGGGGGAAATGTCGTTATGTCTCAAGCAGCCATAAGTTTGGGGAGTGTGTTTTCCTCCGGCTAGTTGGCGGATGGGGGACCCTCTCTACCGTGGTCTTCCTCTCCACTCTCGCTGCTCCTCTGAATCACCCTGCGCTGCAGAGCCTAGGATCACAAGTGTTGCCCCCTCTCTCAATCGTCACTGAGAGCCCCCTGGAACTCAAGGGGGGAAAATGGGGTTTCCCACAAGCTGTCAGTCAGTAGGTGGACAGCAGAAGCAAGCAAATGGAAGAGAGTGTCAAATAAACCCTGCCTTGTCATTGGGTAAGGAACATGGAGGAAAAGTTTAGAGGAAAGTTTGACGCCTACTCTCAATATTGCAATCCCTCCCAGATGCGCCTGAGAATTTTGCACAGCGCAACCCGCTAGAAGACACAAATCCTCCAAGTTTGAAAAGGGACTTTTGCAAAGCTGTTTAATTGTCGATTGAGTATGTATGACTAGTTTACAGTCTATGAGAGGTAGACGTACGGTTCCGCCGTCTACGAGTCCTACAAGTAAAACGAAATAGGGAAAAACGACATGTTAATAGTTAGCCGCCGAACCGTTTCTTCTACAGTTGGAAGAGCAAGTGTCAGAAATAGTTTTCTGCTTTTTCCTGAAATCTATTAAAAGACGGATGCTCCTTGGCAATCCTGACACAGGACAACTGGTGCGCGAAAGGTTTGCGAGGTGCTGATCTCTGACACGGTCATAGATCGGGCCATGGTTGAGGCAGGGGACGTATTTAGACGGTAACAAAACTTAAATATGGGACTCGTTTTCCAATTGCGAATGACATTACACATTATTATTACCAGCACCAGTGAGAACAATGTCGCCGAAAAAAACTACCTCTAACAAATGCCTTTATTATTCAGTGTTCTGAACATTAACAACATAATCGGTATACTGGCAATAAACTGTGTCTCTATTATGTCTGTGAAATAAACATTTTTACACATTTCTAAAATACGTCATAGAAACCCTATGCAACTTTGCCAATGAGTTGGATTCGGTGTGTATGTTCCCACAGGGAATGACAGGAATGCACTGGCCTTTTGTACAAGGTGGCCGTCCAGGCCTGTGGAGGGCAGTTAAAACCCCCAGCTCTCAAATGGGATTTTAACACTCCTAAAACAAAAACAAAACAAAAACTGAGGACCAAACAGAGAAGAGAGATGGATGTGTCAGCACTGCTGAAAGATTTACATTTACATTAAGCACACGCTCTTATCTAAAGCGACATACAGTAAGTACATTTCCCCCGAGGCAAGTAGTGTGGAGTGCCTTGCCCAAGGACACAACGTTGTGATGGCACAACCGCGATTCAAATTGGGAACCTTCCGATCCAGCTGATTCTCTCCAGCACAACTCCCTTACCGCTCAGCCACCTGACTCCTCTCAGATGATGAAAGTAACTTAATATACAGGATTAGTGTTTGTGTGATCATGCCTATATTTGTGTGTACAATATTAGTATTTGGTGAGTCATTACGTTTACTTTTTACATTTAGCAAATGCTCTTATCCAGATTGACTTACTGAGGCAAGTAGGGTGAAGTGCCTTGTCCAAGTACATTATGTTATGATGCCATAGCCGGGAATCAAACTCGCAACCTTTCTATCACTAGTCCGACAAAGTATGTATCCTGCTGTGACAGAGCAAACTGTCTCAAAACTGCTGAAAGATGCGTAAACTGGACCGCAAAAGAAGAGGTCTGTCTGACAAGTAACTTCGATTTGTTCACTTACAACATGAAACATTTATTTATTAAGATACAGAAAAGCTGCAACATGTATATGTATATAGTTCCTACATACCACTACATTGTAACTGTCAAAAAACTAAACCAAAAAGTAGTAAATCTATAGAATGTAATGCTTCCAAAGCAACATGGTATAATATGCTTATATACCATAATCACCACTAACATTCCACAGTAAGAATGATCGGATTTCCATGCTGGAAAGACTGAGGTCTTCATCAAACAAGGCTGTGTAACTCAGAGTCCCAGAACTCATTAATAAACAGACAGGCAGCACTGACTGACATGCACTGACACCCACACACAGAGGCTAGCTGTAGCTCGAGGCCAGGTAGAGAGAACACCTGGATTCACCTTTCAGCAAGGTCTCATCAAAGCACATTTCCGACCTCTACGTCTATCTAATACAGTCACACATACACGTATCACTTTCCCCACCTAGTTCTCGCTCTACCCTCTCCATATTTCCAGTCAGACCCAAAGTTAGACAAGTGAAACACCAGGCAAAAAGCTGCTGAATAAAGAGTTATCTTGTATCTCTTTAGAAAGAATTCCTTATAGATGTATGTTCTATGTTGCTATACTGTATATGTTCTATGTTGCTCTTATCTGTCACAGTGAATTCTATGTTTGTTAATCTTGCATAGCGATTAAACCTGATTCTGATTCTTCCCTGACCTTGAATTATAAACATGAACAGAGCATTGCAACCTACAACTGATTTTGAGAGCAGCTTATACCTATATAAACCTCAGAAAGCATGATGGCTGTCAGTCAATAATAAAAAAATAAAATGCCTCCGGGGCCAAAACTCTGACAATTGATGTTCAAACACACAGCAAAAGTAAGTGTGGAGAAATCCACTTTAGGACCACAGGTACGCCTCCTTTGAGGGTCTCGATGTAAAAGAATGCAACTCACCTGAATAAATACAGTCATATGAAAAAGTTTGGGAACCCCTCTTAATTTCTGGGATTTTTGTTCATAATTAACTGGGATTTCAAAGAAGCAAATTCCTTTTCATAAATGACAAACTTTAGGGAAACAGGAGTATTTCAGCAGTGTCATTTTGTTTATTAGAATAACAGAAAATATGCAATAGGCATCATAACAAAATTTGACGGTGCATAAATTTGGGCACCTCAACAAAACAAATGACATCAGTACTTAGTTGAGCCTCCTTTTGCAAAAATAACAGCCTCTAAACGCCTCCTGTAGCCTGTGATGAGTGTCTGGATTCTGGATGGAGGTATATTTGACCATTCTTCGATACAAAAGCGCTCCAGTTCAGTTAAGTTTGATGGCCGTCGAGCATGGACAGCCCGCTTCAAATCATCCCATAGATTTGATGATGTTCAAGTCAGGGGACTGTGACTGCCATTTGAGAACTTTGTACATTTCCCTCTGCATGAATGCTTTTGTAGAATTTGAACAGTGTTTAGGGTCATTGTCTTGTTGGAATATCCAACCCCTGCGTAACTTCAACTTTGTGACTGATGCTTGAACATTATCCTGAAGAATCTGTTGATACTGGGTTGAATTCATGCGACCTTCGACTTTAACAAGGGCCCCAGTCCCTGAAGTAGCCACCCAGCCCCACAGCATGATGGAACCTCCCCCAAATTTGACAGTAGGTAGCAGGTGTTTTTCTTGGAATGCAGTGTTCTTCTTTCGCCATGCAAAGCGCTTTTTGTTATGACCAAACAACTCAATTTTTGTCTCATCAGTCCAAAGCACTTTCTTCCAATATGAATCTGGCTTGTCTAAATGAGCTTTAGCATACTCCATGCGACTGTACCTGTGGCGTGGGCGCAGAAAGGGCTTCCTTCTCATCACCCGGCCATACAGATGTGCTTTGTGCAAATTGCGCTGAATTGTTGAACGATGTACAGATACACCATCTGCAGCCAGATGTTGTTGCAGGTCTTTGGAGGTGATCTGTGGGTTGTCTGCAACCATTCTCACAATCCGCCGCATATTTTCCTGTACTTTTCTTGGTCTTCCAGACCTGGGTTTAACTGCAACTGTGCCTGTGTCCTTCCATTTCCTGACAACATTTCTTACAGTCGAAATTGACAGTTGAAACCTTTTGGAAAGCTTCTTGTAGCCTTCCCCTAAACCATGAAAACGAACAATCTTTGTTTTCAGATCTGTGGAGAGCTGTTTTGATAATCCCATTCTGTCTCACTTCAGCAGAGAGTCAAAGAGAAGTGCAACTTGTATTTGGGCACCTTAAATACCTTTTCCCATGATTGAATACACCTTTCTATGAGGTTCAAGGCTTAACGAGATAATCCAACCAATTAGATTTTTCAAGTCATCAGTTTTACATGCTGTTACATGCATTCAAATCAGCAAAATCATAAGGGTACCCATATTTTTGCACAGCCAGTTTTTCACAATTTATTTAATTTCATACAACTAAAAACTGCTTCGCTAAAAATCTTTGTTTGGAAAACACCCCAGTACTTAGATCTTCCTGGTTAATGAAAGACATACCACTTTTATCTTTTTTTGCGTGAAAGCAGAGTCAATTATAATGCCGGCTGAGAGGGGTTCCCAAACTTTTTCATATGATTGTACTTGCAGAAGCGAGAGAGAAAAAAAGAGAGAAGGGGTGCGTGACATCCAATGTCCTTCCCCTACTCTTCTTTCCAAACCCTTGCTCCTAACCCTCCCACTTCCCGAAATCCACACTCCTATCCCTCTGCATTTCTGCCTGGTGTCGGTCTGGACCACAGGGTCGCAGAGCGATGATGATGAGGTTGATTTCATCCATCATTCTTACGGTCCTGCGCCATCAACAATGACGACTGACTGGTTGTACGGCTCTTGACGAATCTAGAGCACGCTTCCTTCAGGCGGTCTTTTTACAATTAGCACAATTAGTAAAGGACGACTGTAGCAGAGCAACCAACGTGAGTAGAGTTAAAGCTAGAGAAACTTAAACTGGACACAGCTGTAGAACGGGCCTAGCATTGCCATGGAGGTCAGAAGCTAGATATGTGACCACAGGTTACCTGTTGTGTAGTTTGGGTAATAGTTAGCATGGCCGCTGCAAGTTTTCATCTTCCGTTTTTTCCCGGTTATTAGTCGCTCCGGAGTATAAATCGCACCAGCCAAAAATGTAAGTGTGCAATGTACTCTACAGTGTTAAATGTATCACACTGTACAGTTAAAGCCACACTGAAGTAAGATAAGATGGTTCAAATGAGAAGGTAAGGTATGGCAATAGTCAGAAGGTCTTTAGTGAGGCACAACATAAACTATTTATGAAACATAATTACATAGTGTAAAAAAAATCCTCTCCGTGAATTGCCAACTTAACGTGGTGGAGGGGTTTGAGTGCTTGGATGATCCTAGGAGCTATGTTGTCGGGGGCTTTATGCCCCTGGTAGGGTCTCCCAAGGCAAACAGGTCCTAGGTGACTAGCCAGACTAAGAGCGGTTCAAAAAACCCATATGATGACAAATAAAAAGAAGTCAGTTACGTCGCCCGGATCGGCGAAACCGGGGCCCCACTCTGGAGCCAGGCCCAGAGTGGGAGCTCGCAGGCGAGCGCCTGGTGGCCGGGTCTTTTCCCATGGGACCCGGCCGGGCCCAGCCCGAAAAGGCGACGTGGGACCACCTTCCCGTAGGCCCACCACCCGCAGGAAGGACCGTAAGGGGCCGGTGCTGTGTGATTTGGGCGGTGGTCAGGGGTAGGCGCCCGGACGGCCAGAGCCGCGCACACAGTCTCTAGCGCTGGGGACATGGAATGTCACCACGCTGGCGGGGAAGGAGCCCGAGCTTGTGCGGGAAGTCGAGCGTTACCGGCTAGATATAGTCGGCCTCGCCTCCACGCACAGCTTGGGCTCTGGAACCATTATCCTTGAGAGAGGCTGGACTCTTCATTTCTCTGGCGTTCCCCGTGAGGAGAGGCGGCGGGCTGGCGTGGGTTTGCTTATAGCCCCACAGCTCAGTCGCCACGTGTTGGAGTTTACTCCGGTGAACGAGAGGGTTGCGTCCCTGCGCCTAAAAGCCGGGGACAGGTCTCTCACTGTTGTGGCGGCCTACGGGCCGAACAGCAGTGCAGAGTACCCGGCCTTCTTGGAGTCTTTGGGAGGCGTACTGAACAGTGCGCCGACTGGGGACTCCGTTGTTCTACTGGGGGACTTCAACGCCCACATGGGAAATGACAGTGACACCTGGAGAAGGGTGATTGGGATGAACGGCCCCCCTGATCGGAACCCGAGTGGTGTTCTGTTTTTGGACTTCTGTGCTAGTCACGGTATGTCCATAACTAACACCATGTTCAAGCACAAGAGTGTCCATCAGTGCACGTGGCACCAGGACACTCTAGGCCGAAGGTCGATGATCGACTTTGTTGTCGTGTCTTCTGACCTGCGGCCGTGTGTCTTGGACACTCGGGTGAAGAGAGGGGCGGAGCTGTCAACCGATCACCACCTGGTTGTGAGTCAGATCCGCTGGCGGGGGGGGAAGTTAGACAGACTTGGCAGGCCCAAACGTATCGTGAGGGTCTGCTGGGAACGTCTGGCAGACCCGTCTGTCAGAGGGATCTTCAACTCACACCTCCGGGAGAGCTTCTCACAGATCCCGGGGGAGGCTGGGGACATCGAGTCTGAATGGACCATGTTCTCGACCTCCATTGTCAATGCGGCAGTCCGGAGTTGCGGTCGCAAGGTCTCTGGTGCTGGTCGCGGCGGCAATCCCAGAACCCGGTGGTGGACACCGGAAGTAAGGGATGCCGTCAAACTGAAGAAGGAGTCCTATCGAGCCGTTCTGGCTTGTGGGACTCCCGAAACAGTTGACCGGTACCGGCAGGCCAAGCGTGCCGCGGCTCGGGTAGTCACAGAGGCAAAAACTCGGGTCTGGGAGGAGTTCGGGGAGGCCATGGAGAAGGACTATAGGTCGGCCCCAAGGAAATTCTGGCAAACCGTTCGGCGCCTCAGGAGGGGGAAGCAGTGCTTCACCAACACTGTTTACGGTGCGGGTGGGGAGCTGTTGACGTCGACTGGGGATGTTGTCGGACGGTGGAAGGAATACTTTGAGGATCTCCTCAATCCTGCCGTCACGTCTTCCGAGGAGGAAGCAGAGACTGGGGACTTTGGGGCGGACCCGCCTATCACCCGGGCTGAAGTCACTGAGGTAGTCGATGGGCTCCTTGGTGGCAGGGCTCCGGGGGTGGACGAGATCCGTCCTGAGTACCTGTAGTCTCTGGATGTTGTGGGACTGTCCTGGTTGACACGCCTCTGCAGCATCGCGTGGCGGTCTGGAACAGTGCCTATGGATTGGCAGACCGGGGTGGTGGTTCCCCTATTTAAGAAGGGGGACCGGAGGATGTGTTCCAATTACAGAGGAATCACACTCCTCAGCCTCCCCGGTAAGGCCTACGCCAGGGTACTGGAGAGGAGAATCCGGCCAATAGTCGAACCTCGGATCCAGGAGGAGCAGTGTGGTTTTCGTCCTGGCCGCGGAACACTGGACCAGCTCTACACCCTCTACCGGGTGCTCGAGGGTTCATGGGAGTTTGCCCAACCAGTCTACATGTGTTTTGTGGATCTGGAGAAGGCATTCGACTGTGTCCCTCGTGGTGTCCTGTGGGGGGTACTTCGGGAGTACGGGGTCCGGGGCCCTTTGTTAGGGGCCGTCCGTTCCCTGTACAACCGAAGTAGGAGCTGTGTTCGCATTGCCGGCAATAGGTCAGACCTGTTCCGGGTGCATGCTGGACTCCGCCAGGGTTGCCCTTTGTCACCGGTTCTGTTCATTGTTTATATGGACAGAATTTCTAGGCGCGCCCAGGGGAGGGAGGGTTTCCGGTTCGGGAAGCACGGGATCTCATCTCTGCTGTTTGCGGATGATGTTGTCCTGTTTGCTTCCTCGAGCCGGGGCCTCCAGCATGCTCTGGAGCGGTTTGATGCCGAGTGTGAAGTGGCTGGGATGAGGATCAGCACCTCCAAATCCGAGGCCATGGTACTCGACCGGAAAAAGGTGGCTTGCCCCCTCTGGGTGGGTGGGGAGCCTTTGCCTCAAGTGGAGGAGTTCAAGTATCTCGGGGTCTTGTTCACGAGTGACGGAAGGACGGAACGTGAGATTGACAGGCGGATCGGTGCAGCGTCTGCAGTGATGCAGTCTCTGTACCGGACTGTCGTGGTGAAGAAGGAGCTGAGCCGCAAGGCAAAACTCTCGATTTACCGGTCAATCTACATTCCTACTCTCACCTATGGTCATGAGCTTTGGGTCATGACCGAAAGGACAAGATCGCGGATACAAGCGGTCGAAATGAGTTTCCTCCGCAGGGTGGCTGGGCGCTCCCTTAGAGATAGGGTGAGGAGCTCGGTCACACGGGAGGAGCTCAGAGTAGAACCGCTACTCCTCCACGTCGAGAGGAGCCAGTTGAGGTGGCTCAGGCATCTGTTTAGGATGCCTCCTGGACGCCTCCCCCGGGAGGTGTTCCAGGCATGTCCCACCGGGAGGCGGCCCCGGGGAAGACCTAGGACACGCTGGAGGGACTATGTCTCTCGGCTGGCCTGGGAACGCCTCGGGATCCCCCCGGAGGAGCTGGAGGAGGTGTGTGCGGTGAGGGAAGTCTGGGCTTCCCTGCTCAGACTGCTGCCCCCGCGACCCGGCCCCGGATAAGCGGAAGATAATGGATGGATGGATGGACATAGTGTAAAATGAATTCCAAATGACTATTCCTATTTTGAAGAGGTAGATAATTTAATTACAGCTATTCACAATTGTTGTGGCTTGTTTATTACCTATTGCCCAAAATGGTCATACATTATTCACGGAGATCACTTACTTTCAGGTAAGGAAGTTTGCATATCAGTTGGCAGAGGACAATACAGTAAATATCTCATTCATGGATGGAGAAATCCATGGCAGGAACTGACTGGTTTTCAGGCTTCATGAAACGCCATCCAAATCAGTCCATCAAAGCTGCACAGCCAACTAGTTTGTCACAGGCCACGAGTTTCAATCGTCCAAAGTGAGATTCGTTAAGAAGGTTGGAGATAATAAATCAGAATTACATCCTTCTTGGCCAACTCTCTTTAACTTCCTACAGTCATGAATTCATCAACCTCCTTAGTCTGAAGCCATCCTCTATGATACGCCCTACTTACACATGATTCGGGAGAGGAGGGTCAGGAAGAGGTAGTAACCCTGATTAAATTAAATATGACTAAAATACTTATAAGATTAGATTTGGGTCTCTCTCTCTGTCACTCTTTTTTTTTCACTGCTTCTGGACCCTGGTGGAGAGGGATCAGTGGCAGCTTTATAATGCTTTATCTTTAATAGCTGTAACAATATTATTATTATTGCAATTACAACCACTATTATTATCATTATTACCATTGGCTATATTTATATTACCATTATTATTATTATTGTGTGCGTCCTGCAAGGCGCACACTATGTTATTACTAGCGTTTATTATTATTATTGTGTGCGTGCTGCAAGGCGCACACTATGTTATTATTACTAGCGTTTATTGTGTGCGTGCTGCAAGGCGCACACTATGTTATTACTAGCGTTTATTATTATTATTGTGTGCGTGCTGCAAGGCACACACTATGTTATTACTAGCGTTTATTGTGTGCGTGCAGCAAGGCGCACACTATGTTATTACTAGCGTTTATTGTGTGCGTGCTGCAAGGCGCACACTATGTTATTACTAGCGTTTATTATTGTGTGCGTGCTGCAAGGCGCACACTATGTTATTACTAGCGTTTATTGTGTGCGTGCTGCAAGGCGCACACTATGTTATTACTAGCGTTTATTGTGTGCGTGCTGCAAGGCGCACACTATGTTATTACTAGCGTTTATTGTGTGCGTGCTGCAAGGCGCACACTATGTTATTACTAGCGTTTATTGTGTGCGTGCTGCAAGGCGCACACTATGTTATTACTAGCGTTTATTGTGTGCGTGCTGCAAGGCGCACACTATGTTATTACTAGCGTTTATTATTATTATACTTATTCTTACGCCGTTCTTTTGGCTCGTGCGGGGGGGTTTGAGGGCAGGGTTCATGTGGTGGGGTCCATAGGAATCTAACGAGATATTATGGAGTTGTGTGGGAGGTCGGGTTGATGAGCTATGAGCCTATTTGGGGGAGAGGTTTGAGAATCGCGATTGATTTACATGCAGCTTCAAGCGGAGATTGTGACGTTGCGGGGGGCTCGGGGGGGCGGATAGAATAGATGATTGAACCTGTGTGTCTGCTACTAAGTGATTCATTGCACTAAATGGTTTGATTGACAGTTCATCATTAAGTCATTAATGTACAGACTGCCTGTGTGTATGCACATATATGTATCTAGATAGATACATGTGTATGTGTGTGTGTGTGTATGTGCGTGTGTGATTTTCTCAATTAATGTTGGATAAAAAGCACTGTTTTTGTTAGTGTGATATCAGAACTGTGTGACCTAGTGCTTTTTGTGAATTTTGATGCTAGCTTATTGCTGAATCCTTATTTGTTACATGTTTGATTGCATGTGGATTGATTTGACATTTAACACTGAAACAGTTGTATAACTTTATAATGTTATCTGATATTTATAATGCGGTATCATTTTGATAAAAGGTGTATTTCTAATACCAAAGTCATAGCCATTGATGGCCTAATTCTGGCATTGGATGTATTTGGGTCATTTTACACTCTAAGTTTTTGAAAGCATTTATCACTATTATCAAATTAGAACCAAACTATTACTATGCTACTGAACTGTAATGTATAGTGCTACCTGACACAGAGTGACCAATTGTTTACTGCTTGCTTACTACTTAAACTTAAACTGTGGCAGTGTGCTCAAGTGGAGCTGTCTTTAATCCTGCTGAAATTCGTGTTTACGCTACTACTAGTGCATCAGCATATGAACACCTGTTGAACGCTTGATCTGTCACATACCTAAGCAATGGTAGAAGTCATATTCTGAAAATTACTCAACAGTGTCAGTGATGTATGGGGGGGAGTCCCGGGCCAGAGTCACGCACACTCCAAAAATTTTCAGGAATTTTTTTCTAGTTGTTATTAATACTACAATAATGTTATTTATGTTTTATTTAGTCCTCTTCCCGATCCTTTAACCTCCCCCCCGTTCCTGATTAAATTTGTTTATTTGTTCATATGTTTATCATTGCTATTATTTCTAATACTTCCTTACATGATCCGTTATTCATATATTTCCATTCCACACCCAGTTGCACTTAGTTATACATGTATACACACACGTTCACATACACAGATCTAACTGGATGCTGTGTATGTCTTGTTGGTCTTTGTATCAGTTTTTAGGCATTTAATTTCTCATCTGGTAATATTATAATTGTCTGTTTGCATAATAAATAAATAAATAATTTATTTAAGAAAGAAGCTTGGAGATGCAATTGAGAAGCACAGCTTTACTGGACAGGAGATTTGGAATGTGGATGAAACGGGTATCACAACTGTCCAGAACAGTCGCGGTGCGGTGTCAAGAAAGAGTGCAATGACATCAGGAGTAAGGGGTGTCCTGGTATCTGTAGCTTGTGCTGTGAATGCAGTAGGAAATGCCATTCCTTCAGCCTTCATCTTCCCACGTAAAAGCTATCAAGAGCACATCTTTAATAATGGACCACCAGGGAGTGTTGGTCCGGATGGATGCAGGAGGAGGATTTTTAATCTTCCTGAATAAAAAAATAGTCCATCCTGAAAGGAAGATGTTACTGTTGTTGGACAACCACAGTTCTCATCTTTCAATGAAGGCAGTCACTTACTGCAAAGAAAATTTGATAGTTCTCAAGAGGTTGATTAACACAGCCAGTGATGCATGGATGAGAATGAATCCTGCAAAACCAATGACAATCTATGACATCTCAAGCCTGGTGAGGACTGCATTCCCCAATGCTGCTCTGCCAAGCAACGTACAAGCTGATTTTAGATGTACAGACATTTAACAGGAGTGTAACTATGCATCATCACAGGTCACAGATCACCCTGAACAATCTGCCTTTCTGGCCTCCATCTCAGCTGAACCAGCCCAAGCCTTCATCTCATCTGAGCCAGCCCAAGCCTCCGCCTCAGCTGAGCCAGCCC
The DNA here is from genome assembly GCA_030340685.1 of Protosalanx chinensis. Lineage (NCBI taxonomy): Eukaryota > Metazoa > Chordata > Actinopteri > Osmeriformes > Salangidae > Protosalanx > Protosalanx chinensis. The sequence goes on from CM059329.1 coordinate 3,547,494, forward strand.
AAGCCTTCATCTCATCTGAGCCAGCCCAAGCCTCCACCTCAGCTGAGCCAGCCCAAGCCTCCACCTCATCTGAGCCAACCCAAGCCTCCATCTCAGCTGAACCAGCCCAAGCCTCCACCTCATCTGAACCAGCCCAAGCCTCCACCTCAGCTGAACCAGCCCAAGCCTCCACCTCATCTGAGCCAGCCCAAGCCTCCACCTCATCTGAGCCAGCCCAAGCCTCCACCTCATCTGAGCCAGCCCAAGCCTTCATCTCAGCTGACCAGCAACTCAACTCAAGCTGCTCAAATCGTTTTCAGTCTATCCGTCCATTTCCAAAAGCAGGACCAAGGAAAACTGCCAGTGGGAATAGAAAAAAGAGACAATCAGAAATCCTGACAGATACACCTGTGAAACAGACACTAGAAGAGGAAGCACAGGAGATTACCTTTAAAAGCAGAAAACCCCTGATAACCCTGCCATCTGGAAAGAGGCAAAAAAAAAAGGCAAGGAAAAGGCCCAAGCCCAATGACCAAGAGGATTCTGAAACCTCAGATGATGAGAGTTTCTGCATTGTGTGCATGGAACTCAAGCAAACTTGACTTCAAAAGAAAGGTATAAACTGTCAGTTCAGGGCCCACACAGACTGCACTCCAGGAACAGCCATCTACATTTGCCACAGTTGTGACAGTCATTAAACCTGTGACACATTCAGGAATACAGTCCGCACACACACACTAACACACAAACCGACACACACTGTTTTTCAGTTGATAATCGAACAGTTGAAAAGATATGTGTTTTTGTCACTTTAAATAGTCCATCTCATTCAAAATAATGTCTTCTTTATTCATCAATAAAGTTTTTGTATACATCGTGTGGATCCAGGGCCGGCTCTACCTAATTTAGTGCCCTAGGCGGGGGGGGGGGGGGGGGGGGGTAGATTCCCAAAGACGACAGTTTTTTACTCGTTTGCAGACATTTAACCAAGAGCATCCGGTAGTTTTTCGAAATAAAACACTGTTATTAATTATCGATTAAGGGTGCAGCGCCCCTCCAGCGCCCCTGCAGCGCCCCACCAGCCAATGGCGCTCTAGGCGACCGCCTATGTCGCCTATGCCTAGAGCCAGCCCTGTGTGGATCGTACTTTAGCAAATTACCTCTCATTGTTACATCCTTGCCCAGCTAGTGTTACATCTCACCCCAGTTGTGGGGTAGGTTGTAACAAAACTCTTTGTATTTGACACCAACTCACATCATTTGTGATTGTGTAGAACATGTTCAAGTGAGTTGTATTTGTAGAAAACAGGGTTGTATGTATCAAAGTTTGAAAGACCGGTCCTAACCCTACATAGGTTTTTGGTCCTCGCAGTCAGGTTCTCTGCTGTTGTTTTTGTTGTTCACTTCCTGTACACTATTGCCCGTTGGAGATGCTTGCCTTAAATTTGTAAACTTGTTTGGCTGAATGCTCTTATGGCTCTTCCCTTGGTACTTCTCACGATGTATGTTTCATAATCTATAAACCCATTATGTTCGAGAACTATCACGTTGCTATGATCAATGACTGATGACTAAAGCTCTCTCTTGTAAGTCGCTTTGGATAAAAGTGTCTGCTAAATGAATAGATGTAAATGTAAACTGCACAACGTTGCCCTGAGGCAACAAATTATAGTCCTAAAAATATGGTACATGTAGCAAGAAGTATATAGCATTGCGTGCTTGTTAGCAACCACAGTACCTTTCTTTCCTGTTATCGTCACCCTCATGACACATTGTAATTCCCCCAATCTCAACATCAAACCATCCCTAACCAGTCCTGTGATGGTGAATTACAGATAGGTCTTGGTGCTGTGGTTTCACTTCTTAATGACAGACTTTTAAAAGGCCGGAACACCTAAAGTGAACTCAAACACTGTGGATTGATAGAACCAGATGTTCCCTGGAATGTTTTGACATTTGTTTACTCACACTATAAAGTGTGATTCTTACAAAGGGGACTGTTTAGAAAATCTGTCAAGGAAAAAGTGAGTGTGTGCGGGTGGGTGGGTGGGTGTCCAGTGGGAGCATATCAAAATTGGACGTGGGCAAGCAACAGAAAATGTGCACTGACTTATCTTTTACAAAAATTGCGATTTCTTTTAGATATTATTGTATTTTTTTAATAACACTACGATCCAGATATGTCATCAACTTCCAACGCCATGAGCGTAGCTTAAGCTTATACTCAACCATGAACCGTATCAGGTATATGACTGTCTCATAATAATAAGCTTATGCTAGTTGACATTTACATTTCTTCATTTAGCAGACACTTTTATAAAAATGACTTCCTTGAGAGATCAAGGAAGTCATTTTTATAAAAGTGTCTGCTAAATGAATAAATGTAAATGTAATATACCTGATACGGTTCATGGTTGAGTATAAGCTTAAGCTACGCTTTAACTGTATACAAGCCTATAGAAGTTTATCCTTATCATCTTCCTTATCAGCATGATGAATATATTTCTATTTGGAAACCAAGGATGTAATGGCTCTGATTGATGTATGTGTAGTCGAGACATTTTGACAAACCTCTGGAAACACGAACAACGGTGTTCCCCCACACTTTCCCCCACACAGTGCAGGTCTTAGCCTTCTGCGCCAGATCCCACAAGGAAACAAAATGTGTCTTTTGGAATCTGGAAATAATGGAATGTTCTCAATGTTAAGACTAGGAAGAATAGAAAACGGAGAGTGTAAACTCCTGATGGTGAGGTTACACAGAGGTCATCAGGATAGAAGAGAGAGCACAGACTCTCTTGGCTTCACTGCCTGCCTGCCTGCACCTGTTGGTAGATCAGCACTTGTGGTTTTGGAAAGACCAGCCAAGACACATTACTAACCATCCCAAAAAACTACACACGCCAGGTACGATCGATCAATGGGCATTAAGCAAATATGCAGTTTTGGCACAAAACAAGAAAGGTGCTTGGCATTGCAGATGAATTGTTACCTATACTGTAACAGTTATAAATGAACTTCAGTAGTTAATGCAGATGTTTGGGTACGACTAGAAATGTACGACATGTAGAACTTGGCATTACGCATGTTTACCAACCTGTGAGAAATGGGGCCAGGATCTGTTTGGCAATGTCTTCGATTTAGCATTAGAGGGTGGAAATCTAATGTCTGACACTCTTTGTGTTTTGACGTCAACATGGAACTCTGCTCTGCTGGCTGGTTGCTTTCTGTGTGCTTCAAAGCATAAATCCCTTTGATAGAAAGCATACCTTTGAACTTTTACTTCCATGTGGGACACTGATGTGGCATCGTTCCCTCTGAGCTATGCTTCTTTGAGCTGAGATCAGGAACGTCACACAGCTTTGAGACCAGCTAGCGCAATAATAGTCTGCAGTCTGATCGCCCATGTTAGTCTTCTGTGACTCATGATGGTATCCTTTTGCATATCATTAACATATATGTAGCCAGTCCAAATATAAATAAACAACTGAGTAAAAAAATTGTATTATTTATTTTATTTTAACTGTTAGCAGGAGGTGGTTGTAATTCTCCCTTTAGCCAGAAGGGGAGTACTGTAGTCAAGTGTGTGATTGACTGAAGCTGGGCGCGTTATGTCATCCTGATGACGCCAAATATGTGCAGAATGGCAGCCGAACGCAAAAGAAGAGATTGCGAAAGAGTGAAACCAAGATCTAATTATGCCACCACTTTTCACACACAAATTTACCAAGGTTTCATTGAAGTCTCTTTAGGTTATCGTTCCTTCATTTGTCAACCCAATGTTCGATGCGGCAAACATCCCAACTTCCGATTAAAAGTTTTCATGGGCACCTGTGGGCAGTTTTCACTTCAGCCCTAGCTACATTCATTAATAAAAGGGGTGGTTGAGGAGGATGCTGTTGTGACAATGAGTTCACTATTGCCGCACATGATGGATGCCTGGCCTTAGATGCTAAGCTGGTACATCTGCTGGTGAAACTCATATGCATTCTGCACACATGGGAGACGTCGCACTCATTTACAATCATTTTAAGCTGCAACGCTTAACAACATGAATAAACCCTGCGGCCTTCTGTCTCTGGCAGTAACTAACCATGTCTCCTTTCCCACCCCTGCTAACACCCTTAGTAGTACGTGCTGTAATTATCTCAGACATTTTATAGCTGTGCATTTAAAGAACTCTCATTACATGACTACATCAGATGTGGTATTTGATGAAAGATATTCCAAATCATAGTATTTTTCCAATTGGTTAATACAAATTTGAAGCAAAACTAAATTGTATATTGACCCAACTGAATAATTGCATTCAATGACCACATTCTCCAAAATCCATTAACTATTTTCTCAAACCATGTATTTGCAGCAATCTTTTTATGATACTAACAAACATTAACCAAAACTGTTCATTCAAATGTTGTTTTGCAAACGTGCATTTCTGCTGTTACCATAACTGCATAACTATTCAATTTCATATTGCTTTAGCAATAGTATATCATATCATAATTTCAAACGAAGGCAATCTAATTTCGGCTAATAATTTGCTATTTTAAATCTTGTAACTAAACAGTCCAAAGCGGACGGCTTGGGAATGATTTGGACATTTGGAAACATGGATCAAGGAAGAGAAGTTGGTGGGGAGAAAAGAAAGGCAGGGAAACAAAGAATACATAGAGGACAAGAGAGTGAAAGACCGACAAACGATTGCAGGGGAAACGAGAAGACTGTTTCCTTGTAGTCTTCACTCTTTGTCAAATGAACAGCAACAAATGAAATTATCATAAATAATAAGCATGCTTTTTTGTATAAAGTCTACAGAAATATCCATTGAACAATGTAAGTAAAAACTCAACAAAAAGCACCCATCTGCAACTGATGCAACCACACCCCACCATTTCTCCAGTGTCGCCAGAAATTGTCTCCAGTTTATTGTCTGATGACGTTCCCTCTGAAACTGATCACACAGAACTTTGCTCCCAAAATGATATTTCACACAGTTGTTTGAAAGGCATAGACAAACAGAGTTTCAGCGCTCTACCAGATGTTTCATTGTCGTGGATCTAGAGTTGTATACAACCTTGGTTAAAAAGTTCAAGGTAGTTTGGTTGAGAAGGCTTACTTGTGCAGAAGAGTTTCATTTTTCATTTAGCAGATGTCCAAAAAGGAACTAGAGAGGCAACGTTTTAACAGCATTACAGGGGTTAAGGATAGAGATATGTTTGTGGTATAGTACACAGTGCATAAAGATACAGATATATCACGGGCACATGTGCTTGTATTTTTATCTACGTGAAAACGTTTAGCAGCTCCTCGCTAGTGAGTAAAACAAAAATCCCATCTCAGCCGTGACCTTTGGAACAAACCCACACACCTACTCAAACACACACTGCACACACTTGACACATTGTCATGAAGTCTCCAACTGCCAGTTGTCTGTTGAGTGTAAATCCTGTGGGCCAGAGCAAGGTTAGTATGGAATAAGTCTTATCCTGAAGGCACATGCACACACAGTGAGAGAGGGAGAGAGGGAGATTGGTGGAGACAATCAATAGAACAAACACTTCTTTCAAGTTATCTAGAAATACAATTCAAGCAGAAAGTGTCAATAGTAAGTTTCTTCACAATACAAACACATTTGTCATAGAATCACCGGCTCTACCCTCATACAAAGAAATATACAGATGGGATTCCATGGGTGGAAGCTACAAGCATGGTTAAGGCAGGTTTGTGATCAGAAGGTCAGCAGTTGGATTTCCGGCTGAGGCAACATGATGTTGTGTCCTTGGACATGCTTCATTCATGAAGATTTCCCATAAAATTGTCCTCATGATGAAATACAGTCTTTACAGTGCTTGTTACAGAGGAAAACCTCCAGGCACTTCTGAACATTTACTAGGCTGAAGAAAATATGCGAATTGGTTTTGGGTTTGACTTCAATCACCACTTAGTCCTTGCTAGGCGAAGCAAGACATACAGTGATTATGGGGACTGCATCGAGTGTGGCCTCAATGACACCAACTCCAGCTGACAGGCGGCTTGGACCGGACCCACCCTGGCTCACGCAGGCCACACTAGCGAACCGCCAGCGTGTGTTACACCCAGCCCAAAGAAGTCCCGAGCTGCGTCGTCCAAACCCGGTCCCACATATGGGCTCCAGCTCTTGGCTCTTGTTCGCTCCTTCCTCCCCCCCCCTCCTCCCCCCCCCCCCACCTCCCTCTTCCACTAACCTTCCTTAGATGCTTTAATTTACTGGAGAGTTGATGTCATAAATTAAACATGGTCGACAGACTGTTTGGAAAATGCCATGCTAGTCATGCAGTGTCCTGTCCATGGCAGTGGTCCTGAAGGCAAATGAGGACACCGATGCTCAAAAGACTGAATTGGTGGGGATGGCATGCCTGTGATGTCACAGCTGGTTGGAGGCGAGGGAGGTCGGGACACTTTCAACTGGATGTCTTGGCTGAATAGTTGTAATTCAGTCACAAGTATCCCTGTTACTTTTGGGCCTTAGGCAGAGTACATCCTGGACTGGGGCCAGCTAGTTGCAGGGCTATCACACAGACAGTTACAGACAACCATTCACTCTCACAGTCATTCACTAGGGGCAATTTCCAGAGTGTCTCATTAACCTACCACATTCATGTCTTTAGACGGTGGGAGGAAGCCAGAGTGCCCAGAGAAAACCCACGGTAACACAGGGAGGACATGCAGACTCCACCCATAGAGATCATGGTCGGGCCTGAGATTCCAACCTATGATCTCCTTGTTGGGAGGGGAGAGCGCTAACTGGTCTCTTATGAGAAGAGGCCGTTGAGAGGTAAAAGCATTTAAACTCATTGTTATGAAGTGCTTAACAATGAGGTTACTTAACTATATTTCCCAACTTTCAGCAGTCAACTGCAGTAACGGCTAAAGGACAAAGGTGTTCAGCTAGTAGACAACTGAAAAATGTAATATACTGTATATATACCTAGGGCACTTCACTTGAAACGTTAATCCGAAAAGGATTCTGAAGGTTTTAGATATTTCCCTGCTTTAGCACACCTGATTATAATGGAGGGTAGTTGCGAGTCTTCCACAGAGCTTGATAACGGCCCTTCGTAAGAATCAGGTGGGCTAGACCAGAGGAACATCAAAAAACCTTCAGGACCTGGAATTGCCTACCCCTGTCTTAGAATGTGTTCACATTGACCAAAGTGCAGCATGGTGAGGTAATCTGTCAACGAGAAGGTTTCCTTAATGACTTAGCACTGACTCAGCCCTTCTGTGGCAGTATTTCCCCTCAGCAGGGTACATTTGGTCTGGGCGCCTCCACTATTTCCGAGGACTCAGGCCCAGGGCTTCGACTCTGACTCATGGGGGATAGAACACGTGTCGCTCTTAAAATCTGTCTGAAGAAACCTCCTCCCTCCCACCACCACCTTCTTTTCCCCCTCCCTACCGTACTGTTGTAAATCGTGGGCCGTGTGTATGACAGCCTTAAGACGAGTTGTTTGAAGCGCTCTCTCTACCAGAGAGAAGAGGGAGGGGGGAGGAGTAGAGAGCCAGGAGGCATTCGGGAATGAGACACACAAGGAGAGACAGGAAGGGGAAAGTATTGTGTGTGTGTACTGTCAATGTCACCGGGTATTTCTTTGACCAGCTGTTTTCCAGACACTCTCTCAGACCTTCCTTCGTCACACAAGGTGACCGGAAATTAAGTATATTTTCTTGGCGTATCTTTCGTTAATTATAACCTCTGAGAACTGTATCAACCTTTCAGCGAAGTGAACAATTAAAATCTGTGGTGTGTACAGATGTAGAACTAGCTCACCCACTTCAGGTAGATGGTCCCTCCAGAACCATGTATTTGGGGTCACGGAGGTCAAGACCTGGAGGCCATGTCTGCTGTCTCCAGCCCCATCCCTGGTCTGGGATGTTCTGCCTGTAGGCATACTTACTCACCAAAATCAAACTCGAAAACACACCCACACGTGCACACCCACATACACGTGCACACACAAGTGCTCAAACAGCAATACATACACCAATATGCTCACACACACCTCCACACCCATGCTAAAACATGGATATACCCACACAAAGACCCACAAACGCAAATCCTTCTCACGCCTGCCGCAGTGTAGAAACGTTACGTACTTGAGCAATCGACTAATGGGGCTGTTCTTCCACTGGATTCCTGCAGGACTCATCTTAGCCATGCTGGCTATCCCCCCTCTGAGGCTGAGAGGCAGGGGAACACCTTCCTTCAGCCCTGGTCCAGCACAGTTAGGAGGAGACCACGCATGGATGAGTTTGTGAAATGGCGGCGTTAGCAAACAGACGTTTGAGTAACGGGACTCGTGTGTCATACAGGTATAGATACACGAATACACTTTACGGATGCCGCATTTTGTAGCAAAAACTGTCAAAAAACTTGATGCACAATCTCGGTACAGCTAGTGAGTTTTTCTGGGAGTTTTTCCTTGTCTTCCTTGAGGGTTTAGGTTGGTTGAGGGGCAGTTCTATGGGTATGTGAGCCCTTAGTGACATTGCTTGTAAAAGAGGACTATACAAACACTCTGCCACTTAGCACATAGCACCTTAAAACAAACCTGTGCTTTTGCACCACTGTTTGCACTACTGCGTATATACACCCCCCCCCCCCCCCCTTGATCAACAAAATAACGTGGTTACGTGCACAAATACACAAAACAGTCACACACACAAACCTGATACTATGTTATATCCAACCTGATATAATACCCCGCCTACTGAAATGAAATGTCATTCTTACTTGCTGTAAAGGGAAACTGAATGATAATAAAGCTGCCTGAGCCAAACATGATATACCATTAACACTTTCCAAGTAATTGTGTCTCTCCTCCCCGTTCCACTGTAATAAATGGTCCATCCAAGCTTCAGAATGAGAACCATCTTTTGGCAGTGAGACCAAGCTTTTGTGGAAACTCTTAAGCCTTGAGCCAGACTACTGATGAAGCTCCATAAACAGTCATAAAACACAAGTATTTGTTTGGCTGTAGGTGCACACGCACATACACATTCACTAACCTATAAGCGAACGTAGAGATTTGCATGCAAACGTTTAGGGTATAGAGGACACTGTCCTTGTTCCCACTTTCATTTGGGTCTCCTTCGTTTTTTCCTCCACAGAGCTACGAAGGAGAGCCAGTTTCCGTGTAGCCAACCCTACAACTGCAGTAGGAATCCAGATGTTCTCTTCAGAATGCTAGGCTGGAAAAAAGGAAGAGGGGGGGATCTTATTCTGCACTTCTCTCTCTCGGTCTCTCCTTCTCTCGCTCGCCTCCCCCCCTCTTCCTTTTCATCTCTCAATCTTTCTCCCTCACCCTCAAGGGGAGGGCTTGGGGGACATTGAATAGACACAGTTAGAGAAGCCATATGGTATAAATGACCGTGAAATCTTTATTAAAACACAGATGGGGACAGCCAACATTGTGAGCATGCAGACAGCGACGGGTTAAAAATCAGGAGAGAAAGTTCTGGAACTTCTTCTACACCCCTCCCCCCATTCCCAGCTTCTCTTTCTTCTCTCCCCCTTGGAGGGCTGAGGGCTATGACGACTCCAGGACCTCAGTGGAAAGAGATGTGTGTGTGTGTGTGCACGCGCGTGTGTGAGGAGGGGGCTGATTATTTTTCTACGTGGTTCGGCACACGCACACATTCCACCCTGAACCGTTGCATTAAAGTGTTAGCGAGGTCAATTTCTTAAAAAGAATGCGCTTATCCCTAACAGTAAGAAGCCTGGGGATTGGATGAGCTCTGAGAAACGACCGTTGTAAGTGGAGTCAGGATGGGAATAGAGGGGGCTGTATGACTGGGTGTTTAGGACAACCGTCTGTATTTCCTTTCCTTGTCTGTTGGTGAATGTTTTGTGTGTGAGTATGCTGTCCCATAACACAACTCTGCTATTATCCAAGGCTGGAGACTAGCATCAAGGAGGGGACTTCCCCCGAGCCGGCCTGGGGAAGGCGAGAAGGAGGGGGGAGGGAGGGGATGAGATAGCGGGAGAGAGATGGAGAAAAACACAAGGAAAGGCAAGAAGAAGAGGAAGTCAAAAAGAAAAGATGGAGGCTAAACGATGCCACAGGAAGCAGTGAATGACAGGCACGTCCGTCAGTGGATGGACAGAAGAAAGGAGAGAAAACCGAGAGTGAAAAAAAGAACAAGGCAAGGATGAAGATAGAAGCATGTCTAGACTGTCCAGGGCATTTCAGAGCACTTCTCTTTGAAGTGTGTGGTAGTGATGTTTTCCATGCTCTCTGGGCATGTGCAGTAGGCTGTGATGGGTCTTAGTCCATATCCCAGACTTTCAGCTAGCTCTGAAATCTCATCCTAAGAAATTGTAACAGATTTCGTTGTTGTTTTCTTTCTTGCTTTCTTTTCTTTTCTTCTCCACGTATCGTTCTCCTCCATTTTCTTTGCGGGTCTCTTTTTCCATCTCTGTCTTCGGTTCTTGCTTTTGGGGTTTTTCGCTCACCCCCCCCCTCTTCTTCTCTTTCTTTTCCATCCTCCCTCTCTCCGACGGCCCCATGTTCCCAACAGATGTGTTCCCAGCGCATGTGTGCGTGTGCGCCTGTGCGTGTGTTAGTGTGTCCTCTGTGTATGTTTGCATGCGTGTGTACTGCACGTATTTATTTGTGTGGTGTGAGTGTGTCTGCTTGTATGTGTGCGTGTGTGTTTGTGCGAGCCAGGCCTCTGCAGTATAAGCAGGGTTTTCAGACAAAATGTGGTTTATTTTCTGTCTGATCTCTGCTTCGTCTGAACCAGAGGTTGGGAACTGCAACACTTCCTCCCTCTCACCACATAAACACCAACGTGACTGCACCAACCACGAGGTATGAATAGGACCCATTACATATTCCGTATCCCAACATCAGGTAGTCAATTCATATGAGACGTATAGACATATACGAGACATGAGATGTGTAAATTCGCTGTAAACTTCTCTGTGTGATTGAAAACATTTAAGAAATAGTCCCCTTACATGAAGGTAGCGAGGCAGGCGATGTTCCAGGGAGATGTCATCCTTCACAATGGGGAGCAGCAAGCTGTTAGCTATTAAGCTACGCAACTCAGTGAAAATGTACACCCAGAAACCAACGATGAAGTCTCGTCTGTGATGCGGACAAGCAAGTTGTAATGTGTGTAATGTTCTCTTTGAAGTGAAGAATAACGCTCTGTCCCCAGAGAAAGGAAATTTTTGTTGCCAAAGACAGATGATAAGATAGATTCAAGATTCTACTTTAAAGTCATTACACAGGTACAAGTACAGGGTAACGAAATACAGTTAGCACCCAACCAGAAGTGCAAAACAGTTATTACAACAGAATATAATTGTAATTGTATACTCAGAATATACACAGTATGTACAGTTTAATCAGAATATACAGGGTAGGTACAGATTAAAGTGATTTAAGACAAATGTACAGCTGTATCGTACAAGATGTTACAGTATTTAACAGAATTTACAGTTGCATGTATGTACAGTTAGTGCAAATAGTGGGACACTGGGCCTCACGTTGTGCACGCGCCGCCATCCTAAGTGACAACAAAAAGCCTTCATTGTGCCCAACGCCATGTGCTGTCGTCTCAGCAGACATGAATCTGGATTCATATGACGTAGTCAATTAGGGTGTCGGGTTAATAATCAGAAGTTCCCTGGTTTGAACCCTGGCTGCGTCACTGTGCGGGGCACTATATGGTTGTCAGAGGAGGACAGTAGGTGGCATATGGGGGAGTAAGGCCGGATGAGAGATTTGATATCATAGCAGTAGTAGGCTAGTAGGGAATTGCAGTAGTCCTGCTTTGAGAGAACAAGAGCTTGGACTAGCCGCTTGGTTCGAATGTTCAGACAGGTATCTTCTGATCATCCAGATGTTGTAGAGGGTGAATCTACATGACCGGGACACTGTGGCAATGTGTGCTGAGAGGGAGAACTCGTCATCCAAGGTAACCCCCAGGTTACTGGCATAAAATGAAGGAGTCACCGTTGCAGATCCCAGACTGATTAGAGATTAGAGAGATCGTGGGAGATAAAGGGTTTGGCCAGGATGATGAGAAGTTCTTAGAATCCATGGGGAGATGATGATTGGTCCGAGGGTAGTGGTGTATAGGGAGAATAGGAGAGGTCCATGTGCGCTTGCAGCACTGTGTGTTGGACAGTGTGGTCATCAACACTGGTCAGGGTGGAGGGAGGGGGTGGGGCAGGTCGGTTAAGGCTTGAAGAAGAGGTAGAGAACAGTTTATGGGGGTTTGGAGCAGAATTAACTTGGTTCAGGAAGTAATGGGTTTTTGCCTCAGTTATGTTAGTGGAGAAGGATTCTGAGGAGGGACTGTTACTTGTCAATACTTTAAGATTCGTGTTGATGTAAGATGTTTTCGAGCACATGAAGTCCACCAGAAAATGGAAAATAACTTGTCTGATAAGAAGGCCATGTCAAGTGAGATTATTGGTGATCCCAAAATTCGTTGTTGAGAGTCACAAAGGCAGTTTCTTACATTTACATTTATCAGACACTTTCAGCCAAAGTGACATACAGTAAGTACAGGGACATTTTCCCTGAGGCAAGTAGGGTGAAGTGCCTTGCCCAAGGACACAACATCATATAGCCACAGCCGGGGCTCGATCTCACAACCCGCCGATCATGAGGCCAAAGCCTTAACCACTGAGCCATCTGACCCCCAAGTTTCTTCTGTCTACACCACTGGTGGGTGCAGTTGGGGAGGGATAAAAGCACAGCTGGGTGATACGTGATCTTAACAACTACAAAGGTTCCCCATGAGGTTGTGTGATGATGATTCACCCTGTGATAAACATGAACGATGCCTCACAGAGTCTGGCCTGGCACCAGCCAGTGCCACCCCATCCCTGTTTGATGGGGTCAGAGCGCCCTTTCCATCAACGAGCGATAGATCTGCTGAGAACAACTTGGCTCAACCCGCCGCATGCTGAGATCCCATTCCTACCATAAGTTAGTTCACTGTGCCCTCGAATCTCAGGCCGAGAACATACCGATGGTTTAAACATCATCCCCACACTCACACACACGCGCTCCTTTTTCCACGTATTAATGTGGATGAGAGCATATTGCCTTGATCCGCTGGAGCCATTTTGTTTTTTATTGGCACACACACCCTGTGTTAGTCATGCTGCCAGGAAAGCCTTGGTTGGCCCGGGGGTGACGTATCGCGGGGTGGAAACTCTGAGTCCCCTGACCGTTGGGGTCAAGGTGATCGAGAGGGGCAAGGCCAGGAAGGTTGCGCACACACACACAGAGTAGGACCCATTGATGAGTTTTACTGTGAGGCATCCTCATTTTGTTGATATGACTCAATGAAACTTAAGGTAAGCACATCAGTTCAGACATCATTTGTTTCTCATATCATGAGCTATTTTTTTGGCCATATGACTTAGCTATGACTATGCTACGAGGCTAACAATATTCATTCTATAATCTTATGAGTGCAGTTTTATACAAATTCAGAATGTCAGTATTACAAGCGAAAAAAATATATAATTTGAAATATACAGGCACACGCACGCACCCAAATAGTCACACAGTAACATTAGAACGAACTAAGATTAGATTTTGTTTCACTCTTTTTCTGCCGTCAGTCTGTCTGTCTCTCTTGCTCTTTCTTGCCCTCTCTCTTTCCAAACATACAGTGCACTTGGTCACGCACCGCCGAGGGCTTTTGCTATTGACTAAGTCTTAAGCTAGACGAACCAATGAGGTTGATCATTATCTCCATCCTGGACGGACCGTGGCCAATCTCACGAGGCGGGCGGCCTTGCAGGATGACATGATCACGAGGCGCCTCGGTGAGCCTCCAGAACCAAAACACACGCTGGGGTTTCTGCCGCACGTCAACGACACGGGACTAACACGCTACGACGACGATGACAGCCAGCCCGCGATAAGCCTCTGGCCAGTCCGTGGCGACGTCACATCTCGGTCCTCACCACGGGAACGACGCGCTTTACCGCACACTACAGACGACCATAACAGGTCGACAGCCCTCGGAGGGAGAACACGGCCGTTGCCATGGAGTCACGGCGCTGTTGATGTTGTCACAGTCATCCAATAAAGAGCGTAGCCAACGGCTTCCTGGTGGCGAATCTAAACCTTGTCCAGACCGTTCCTGCACCTGGACAATAGCACCTTTATCCCCCCAGCTCATAAACACTGTTTTAATGACGTTAGGGCCACACTAAGACAGGCTACAGGTCACCCACAGCCCCTGAGGGCCACCCTCATCCCACATCCACAGACGACACGTTCTGACACGGCCCCATGTTGCCATGACAACGCGACACAGAGCCACTTTGGCTCTTCGGTACCGCGGGCAGCTCGCTCCACTCGCTCGCATGGGGTCAGGTTACGCACGGGGCAGGAGATTCAAGGTGGAGACGAAGGCGGTTCGCTCGTTCACCCGAATCTCGATTCACTCAGAGATTCGCGTCCCTGTCGAAAGAGATGGAGAGAGAGAAAGAGAGAGATAGAGAGAGAGAGAGAGAGAGATAGGGATAGGGAAAGGGAGGGGGGGGAGGCGGACGGGCGTATGTGCTATTGCCCCAAGTCAGGTCAGAGCAGTAAGACGGAGGCAGGCCTAGCCAGAAGAAGGAGGAGCGCGGGACGGGACCGCTCGCTCCTCCCACCCCCCCCCCCCACCCCAGCCCCCCAGCCCCCTCACCCACCCCCCCACCCCCAGCCCCTCCCCCCCCACCCTCCTGCCATAGATAAGGGTTTTCCTATAGCTCCTCCAGAGCCTATCGCGCTCTAGCAGAAACATCTGCACCGTGCTGCGGTGCGTCTGCTGGTCCGCTGACATCATGAGCCCAGTCCTCGGGTCCTGAGGGAGGGTGGGGGATTCATGGTGAATGGGGGAAAAAAACACTGTTAATTCTACTTTTCTGTGCCTTCTGTTTTGCTTCTCCTCCCTCACCCACCCCCCCCCCCCCCCCCCCACACCCCAACCCATCCACTCTCTCTTTTTCCTTTCCCTTTTTTTGAAACGGTTGACTCTTCGCATTCCGTCGGTCTCGCTCTCTCCCTTTTCTCTTTTTGCTTTGCTTCGTCTGTACCTGTTCATCTGCCTTTCCCCGGCTCTCTTTAGTCAGCGCTGATGACTCCTTCTGCCGTTTGATCAGGCTCCTGTTGATACAGCGCATATCTCTGGTCTCTTTCACCTTCTCGCTCTCTCCTCCTCCACCGTCTGAGGCTTGCTGTCCCGAGCTAGTGAACGTTGCTGTTGTGACATGTCCTGGAGAGAATGATCGAGTTAGAGAAAGAGAGAGAGAGAGAAAAGGGGGACGGGGGGACGGATGGAGAGAGGTTTTTTGAGAGAACAAAAGTCCCTGACAGCTGCACATTTGTGTTGGCGTCGACGTCTGAAACGAATTCCATCCCTCCCTTCTGAAGCGGTTGTTACCCCACCTCTCTCTCTCCTCTCAACCTCGATTCGATAACGCTTGATTTATTCTATGAATCAGTTTATTTCCCTCTTCATTGCTTTTTGAAGGCCTTGAACCTCTTTATCTCTGTCTTTTCTTCTCCTCCAGTACCCCTTACTCATCTTTTCTCCCATTCTCCTCTCTTCCTTCCTGGATCGCCTCCCCCTCTTCCCTCGCTCGACTTTCCTGAAGCTTGTTCACACACCTACACACCATGTCCAGGGGGTTGGGTGACTGGTTGGCCATTTCACGTTGGAAGGGATTTCTAAAACCCCTCAAAGGGGTTTATGGGTGTGGTTGATGTGAATCTGTTGATGTGATACTGACACAGAGAGAAAAAAGAAAGAGAGAAATGAGAGAAAGAGGGCTAAAAAAGAGGGAGGGAGGCAAAGAGAGAGTGGAGGGAGTAAAAGAGGTAAAGTTATTTGGCAGCCCATTGAACTAACCGTGCCAGTCCAGCGTTCCTTTTGAGACATTTCCAAAACATATTTGAAAAGTCCTTGGTGGTTCATTTTCTTTGAGGCTGGTCTCGCGAGTGCCGTTTGGGGAGGTTAAGATGGAGGAGGTGGGGTGTGTGAGAAGGAGGAAGGGAGGGAACTCTGGCCAGCGAGATGAGAAGCAGACTTGCTGGGAGAGAGGGCAGAGGGATGACTAAGAGGGAGAACGGGAGGGATGTTGGATGGAAGAAAAGATGGGAGAGAGAGGTGGATACAGAAAAGATGGTGTGTGTGTGTGTGTGAGAGAGAGAGAGAGAGAGAGAGAGAGAGAGAGAGAGAAAGAGAGAGAGAGAGAGAGAGAGGCAGACTAATGGCCTCAATCTTTACATCCCAATTGCAGACAGAATGTAAATACTCATTCTCTTTCTCACAAAGCCCCCTTCTAATGAGGCAAAATTTGATAAGAATGACCCCATCCTCAGTATTTGTAAAAGCCTGGTCAGATAGAGACAGTGTAAATCAAGCATCAAGTCAAATCAAATCAACATTTGGTTGTACAGCTCTTTTCACAAGCAATGTCACAGAGGGCTTCACATATGCCCATAGAACTGCCCCTCATCCAACCTAAACCCTCAATGAAGACAAGGAAAAAAAAACAAAGAAACTCGCTAGAGGATAAATAATTTAAGAAACTTTGGTAGGAGCAATTCAGGTTTCACGGTTGGTGAAAGAGAGGACCAGAACATAGGCTAATTATAGTCATAGATGAAGAAAGAGTTAATTGGTGGTTGAAACGTCAAAATCCACTGCTCAACTTGGGTCTGAGGTAGCAAAAAGTCAGTTTAGGCAACCACAGAGCCTGGGTCCATGATTGGCGTAGCATCACAGGCAGAGAGATGGTCACAAAACCTACAATGTTCTTTCACAGACAATCAACCATCACTGATCATTAAAGGAAGTTGTCTACTTGCTGTATAGCCATGTCAGTATGTATGTATACATGTGAACTTATGGTTGGTCTAGTACTTTATTCAGCCAATAATGTCAGTTATAGTGATATGATGGCTGCTTCACTGCTTTATACACACATACAAAACATGAGTACTATAGAATACACCCATACAAAACATGAGTACTATAGAATACACCCATACAAAACATGAGTACTATAGAATACACCCATACAAAACATAAGTACTATAGAATACACCCATACAAAACATGAGTACTATAGAATACACCCATACAAAACATGAGTACTATAAAATACACCCATACAAAACATGAGTACTCTAAAATATACCCATACAAAACATGAGTACTATAGAATACACCCATACAAAACATGAGTACTATAGAATACACCCATACAAAACCTGAGTACTATAAATTACACCCATACAAAACATGAGCACTATAGAATACACCCATACAAAACATGAGTACTATAAAATACACCCATACAAAACATGAGTACTATAGAATACACCCATACAAAACACGAGTACTATAGAATACACCCATACAAAACATGAGTACTATAGAATACACCTATACAAAACATGAGTACTATAGAATACACCCATCCGGAACATGTGTACTATAGAAGACAACCACACAGAACATGTGTGTACTATAAAATAAACCCATGGAGAACGTGTGTACTGTAGAATACACCTGTGGAGCACAGAAATGATACCTGTTCCATGGATGGGAAGACGCCATGTGTATAGAAGAGCTCACATCTGTGGCTAGAACTTGTAATCTTCTCACTGGTTGGGTTGCCGATGGCTGCTCTAACTGTTCCAGATGAGGGACAGGGAGCAAAGCACATGCGGTCAGGTCAGGGAACATTGGCCGGCGACCGGGTACGGGAGGGTCACGGTTTGACCATGTGCGCCTCTACTGTTATGGTTGGAGATCCAACAGCGGGCCTCCAATCATGGCCACAGCGTACGGTGTGATGGCTGCTTCTGTCTGTCTGAGTGGGTGTTTATCCTGGTGGTCAGAGAGGAGCTTCAGGCTGGTGTCTGGCCCCCGGTGGAGTTGTCTATGAGGTTGCGGCTTTCTGGCGGGGGTCACTCAATTTAGGTGTCAGGTGACGTGGCATTACATGTGATTTACGGGGACGGTGTGTGACAGTTAAGCACATTCTGCTCTCTGTGTGACCGTAGCTTAAAAAAAAGCCATATCCAGGCCTCGCAACAACACGATCGCTTTCGACTTACCAAACAGGAGGAGAGGAAGACCGTGTTAAAGGTCAAAGAGTTTGAATGGACAGAGATTGATTTATTACTTTTCCTAATTTGTTTTATAAAGTTTTCTATCTATCAACTAGATTCAAATTCGGACAACTCGACCCCGATTCCCATTGTTGAGTAACAGGAAATATCCCCTTGAAAAACAACATCTGCCTTTTCTAGTGCTTTAGTGTGGCCTATGTTTTTAAAGTAATGATCGACCTTTGTAGAATCAGCCTTTGTGGCCAACAGCAACTTTTGGTGACATTTTGTTGGCAACTCTGCGTAACAACCATCACCTGCTTCTTTGTAGATCTAACCCTTTAGAAAAGTCAGAAGAGCATTAGCAGAGAGGGAGGATTGATTGGAGAGCTTGGCTGTTGCCACTGAACATGTGAACCGTGTCATTTGCTGCTTTTCAAAGCAATCATTTATTTGCATATTTTTGTGCGCCGAGCCACGTAAGTGTATTCCCAGGGTGGGGGCTTAGGAAAAAGGTTCGGAAAAGGTTCTCGGTGCGCATACACATTCACAGCGGTCTGGGATCGAGTTGAAATTCCTCGCCTGAACAATTAGTTTCAGTCCGCCACTGCCAACGCCGTCTCTCCCCTTCCTTACCAGACGGGTGACACAGCCTTCTGGAACTGTCTAATGGCGCTTTTCCACCGCAAATGTAGCACGACTCTACCCGACTATACTCGGTTTGTAGTAAACTCCGGAACCCGTGGGGTGGTTTTCCACCGCAAATTGTACCTCAAAAAGTACTTCCTGGTCGTCGGCGAAAGGGGCGTGACGTAGGCCCTTACGTCTTTTTGTACGCGACGTAAATAACACCAACGCAACCCACAAGTGGACAGAACCCACATTATAATTTTAGCCATGTTGACGAACTAGTCTTTTGTAACTTATCTGACTTTTAAAAAGCTTGTAGACTGTTGGTGTAATGGACTGTATCTGATAGTAATAAGTATTAGCTGCGGCGCTGTTGCTTTAAGTCGCTCTCGTGACTTCGTCACACTTTCTGGCCAATCAATGGCCGGCCGTCTGCCGACGTCACCTTTTAGCTCGACTTAAGATCGCCTGGTACCTAGAGCAAGAAGGTACCAAAAAAGTACCCGCTAGCCAGGTAAAAAAAGTACCAGGTACCATGGAACTGCGGTGGAAACGCAAAAAATGCGAGTAGGGGCGAGGCGAGGCAAGCTGATTTCATGCGGTGGAAAAGCGCCATAAGAGCGAGAGAGGGGGGGGGGGGACCAACCCCCTTAACCACAGCATGGAAACCTGAATGTCTCCCGCTGGACCAGACAGGCAAGAGCTGGAGGGGGGGGGGGGGGGGTGTTTGGGGCGTAAGAGTGCACGATGGTGGATGAGTGAGGTGGCGGTGGTGAGTGGGTGGACGGGCAGAAGGGGGGGGGGGTTGGAGTGGGAAGTGGGAAGTGGGCGTCCTCTTCTTCAGACAGAGTTAGTAGACTGCACTTCTTGTTTACATAGAAGGCAGCCTGCTAAAGGCATTAGAGTCTCCCCCCCCATCCCCCTCCCCCCCCCCATCCCCCCTTCGATTCATCCCTGGCTTCTCATAAACACACCGGCTCTCCCACATAGCCACACTCCTGCACCGGTGTGCGTGAGCACGTGGGGAGCGCAGGCAGACAGACACAGGTCCATTTATAGTGTGAACCTTTCGGCTCAACCTTTCGAAAACCAAATGGGAACTTGGACTTCCTACGCAACTGTGTGCGGATTGCAGGGGGAAGATGGGGAGAGGAGGAAGGCAATGCTGACGTGGAGCGTCTCTCCGGCCAGGGGATGCTTTGCCGCTGAGTCATCCCAGCCAGTGAGAACCAAAACCGTGGTTGAGCGGATCCCCCTGGTTCCCCCTGCTCCCCAGCTAGGCCCCTCCTGGGTGTCCTCCCTTCCGCTCTTTTGATTCACTTGGTGGGGGGGGGTCCTAGGGAGGAGAGTTTTCTCTTGTTGACACATTGGATGCCACCCCCCCACCCCCTGACAGGGGGTGTGGGAGATCCAGCCTCAGCAGGAAGTTGGCTCCATTTGGAACATGAGCACATCTCCCCCCCACTCCCACCCCCACCCCCCTCTCCCCTCTAGGAGATTGGGTCGTTTGATTGGCTGGTTTGTCGGAGAGCAAACAGGTGTGGGTCTGTTCCTTGTAAACTGGCCCTAACAGATACTCCCCCACCTCCTCATCGGCTCCCGGGTGACCTCACACCCCCTAAACTTAATGCTCTCCCTCTCTCAAACACCTATGCACAGAACACACACATCTACACACACACACACATGCAGAATGGTCACACACAAAACACATACATACCTGCCAAGGCAAACTAGGTGGGCCTGTTGACTCTCACAACAGGAAATGTCAAGCCTGTCAACCTTTCGGCATTCCGATTGTTCAGTTGTTTGTTTGTTAGCAGTTGGTACCTTTCCTTCTAGAAAACTCTTTGCCCCCCTTCTTCTACTTTCCTCCCCAGTTTACATGACTCCTGCGCTCCTAGCTTTAATGGTTTTTGCAGACACCAGCGCGTGGAGCTTTCTCTCCTTGGCAGGAGCCTTGCACCTAGACAAGTCATATTTCTCCTGGTGAAACGTCTCTTAGAGTCTGAGCATTTTTTCTGCTCGCAGTTTCAGGAAGATCAGGTCCCGGGAAGAAATTCGACTTTGTATTCTAGGAATTTGGGTATATATTTTTTCGATCTCGCTGATCAGAGTGCATGCATTATTTATTCCTATAAAGAAACGGTAAGTCTATCACTGTGGTGTCAGAGCCTCGCAGCACTGCTTTCTGTTGGGATGGACCAGGGAGGAGGGAAGGGGGGATTTTCTGTCGAGGTGTCCCAGGGAGAGAGGCTGTGTGAATGCCCCACCCCCACCCCACACACACACACACACCAAGGTCAGACCCTTCCACAGCATGAGGGCCTGCCACCAGCCTGCCACCATCCTCATTGGTGGGCCAGTGGAGGCCATGCGTCAGGAATGTGCAAAGAGCACACTTTTTGAATCTTCTTCTTCTGACCGTCCATCCATCTCACCGTCAGCCAAACCCCTTATCTCTTGTCTCCATCCCTACAGGAATGCCTTGCGCCTTCTCTCATTCCAAATCCCCCCCCACCCCCTTTTTCCTTCCCTCTTTAAATGGCCGATTAGGACGTAAGGGGAGGAGGGATGGTGGGACGGGAAAGTCAGGGGCAGCGCGGGGGGAATCTTTCTTGTTAACGTGTTCACCGGCTGGAGACGACATTCCTTCCACCTCTGACAGCATCGTGGGTCGCGCAGAGCCGCTCCACTTCCACCTCTCCTCCTTTCCTCTCCCCTCCCCATCTCTCCTCCTTTCCTCTCCCCTCTCCATCTCTCCTCCTTTCCTCTCCCCTCCCCATATCTCCTCCTTTCCTCTCCCCTCCCCATATCTCCTCCTTTCCTCTCCCCTCCCCATCTCTCCTCCTTTCCTCTCCCCTCCCCATCTTTCCTCCTTTCCTCTCCCCTCTCCATCTCTCCTCCTTTCCTCTCCCCTCCCCATATCTCCTCCTTTCCTCTCCCCTCTCCATCTCTCCTCCTTTCCTCTCCCCTCCCCATATCTCCTCCTTTCCTCTCCCCTCCCCACCTCTACTCCTTTCCTCTCCCCTCCCCATATCTCCTCCTTTCCTCTCCCCTCCCCATCTCTCCTCCTTTCCTCTCCCCTCCCCATCTCTCCTCCTTTCCTCTCCATCTCTCCTCCTTTCCTCTCCCCTCCCCATATCTCTTCCTTTCCTCTCCCCTCCCCATCTCTCCTCCTTTCCTCTCCCCTCCCCATCTCTCCTCCTTTCCTCTCCCCTCCCCATCTCTCCTCCTTTCCTCTCCCCTCCCCATCTCTCCTCCTTTCCTCTCCCCTCCCCGTCTTTCCTCCTTTCCTCTCCCCTCCCCATCTCTCCTCCTTTCCTCTCCCCTCCCCATCTCTCCTCCTTTCCTTCTCATCCTCTTCGCCGCGGGATGGGGACAGGCGGCACAGGTTGGTTTGGGGAGAGGCCAGACATTTTCCCATTTTCAGTTGAATCACACTTTCCAGACCCTGCCCCCCTCCCCCCTTAACCACCCCAACCCCTCTGTGTTTCGGGGGTCTTGCAGAGTAGGAAAAATAGATTTTTAAATATAAACATGTGGTCTGCCAGGAACGTGACTGTTTCCATTTGAAAAACCTGATCTGTGTATGCAAAGTAAAACGGAGGGGGGGGGGGGGGGGGGGGTAAGGAGGGACAGAATGGAGAGAGACAGAGAGTTCTGATACTCCAGTACTGGAGCCTCAATGTACAGTATCTCTTGGTCCCTCTCTCTGTCTCTCTCTTTCTCTCTCTCTCACACATACACAGACGCACATCCACAAGTGTCTATCACGACACTGATGGACTTGGAAAGAGGGAGAGCGGGTCCTGGATTGCATTTGATAGCGAGACTGCTTACGTCCCGCACGAGAGAAGGTGAAGAGGGTGGTCCTCATGTAAACATTCAAAGACACACACACACACACCGCTAGTCTGGTTTTCTTCTTCCGGTGTACATGGAAAATCACTCACTACACACACACTCCAATTCAGAATGTGAGTCAGGGTAGGAATGTGAGTGAAGGTAGGAGAGAGAGGAGAAATTCAAAAGAATAAATGAAGCATTGGAAAAAGAGCCAGTAAATAAGGTGAGAGAGAAAGGGAAGGATAGAGGGATGAAAGAAGTTTATAGACAGAGAATGAGAGACTGAGAAACGATAAAGAAGAAAGCAGAATATTATCCAGAATATTTTAGACTGCGTACAGAGCAGAACTTTTCATTGTACCTGGTCCAAGATCAGTTTCAAATTTATTTTAAGTGGGAAAGGGTGCAGTCTCAGCCAGAGGCCAACTGCTCCTTGATCAGTTGTTATAGTTGTCCTGATGATGAGGTGTTTTAGGGTCAGGACTTCAACAGGAAGTTCGGTCCTGACCAAACAGGATTAAGGAGTCAGTGAGGTTGGCGTTTTGGGGGGTAAGCAAGCTGAGCAGGGGGGAGTAGGGATGGAGGGGGCAGCTGTGTAAACTCTTTCGTGTGTTAGGGCAGGGGTTTAAGCGGTGGAGGGGGGTTGTGGGAGGGGATCTTGGTAAAGCGGACAAGTGGGAGGGAGTCTTGAGGTGCAACGTAAACCCACTATAGACAAATTCAATCTGCCTCCTCCACCGCCTCCAGGACCGACTTGGGAGGAGGAGGAGGAGGGAGGTTCGGAGGAGGCGGAGAGAGAGAGAGGGAGGAAGTCGTGGAGGGAGGAGGCGGAGAGAGGGAGGCAGGGAGGGGGTCGGACCTGAGGGAGAAGCTGAAGGTGGGATGATGTCATGTGTTTTTCCTACCGGGGGCCAGGGATGGCATGGGGTCAGAGGTCACAGGGTGTCGAGTAGAACAGACGTGCTGATGATGGGAGGAAAAGGAAATGGAGGTGAAAAGAAGAGGGTCGTGGAGGAGGAGGGTGAATAGGAAGAATTAGAGGGAGAAGATTTGGAAAGGATTTGTGACGCGTCAAGAAGAGACAGAAAATGGAGAAAGAGGTTGGACTCCATTTTGCTCCTCTCCCTCCTTTCCTTCTCTCTCCTTTTTTGTGTTCTCCAACCATAAATGTTTTTTTGCATCGCTCACATACATTGTTTCCAATGTTTACAACCGCACACACACATTTTCTCATTCCTTTCCCGCTGCCTGACCAGCCAACTTCCTTGGTGGCATGTATTTCAGTGATGTATGTTTTGAGTTAAGATGAACAGTGAAACAAGAGCTAGATCCAGAGAGGCCAGTCTCCAGCATGAGGTGCTTCGTTATTTTTTTTCCAAGGTAGTCCCATCCCAGGGACAGCACGGCACAAATGATGTAATAATGCACTCTCCGACGACTCCCATCAGGGAGCGTTGGCAGTCCGTGAGCGGGTGGGGGGTGGGGGGGGGGGGCATGTTGGAAAAGAAGGGAACAGCATGTGAGGTGCAGGGGCGAAGGAAAGACTTGCGGTGACGTTTTCAGAAACCCTCCAGCCGCAGCGCTGCGTTCCCCAACCTTAATGTTCACCGATCACTAACCGTTGCCATCTGCTAATCCCGTGCCGTTGGAAGTCAGCGTGGAGAATGGCGAGCTGGGGAAGAAACTCACGGATCGTGAACAGGGGCTTACAAACTCATGTACGCACCCCCCCCCCCCCCCCCCCCCCCCCCCCCCCCCCCCCCGGTCATTGCGCAAAATTCCGACTGTTGCCGCGGTGTCTGGCTTCCTTCCCCTGTCGGTTTTTGCAGCAGCCCCCTGGGCAGATCTCTGTACCACTCTGCCTGAGAGGAGAGGAAGAGGAGGCGGAGGAGGGGGAGAGGAGAGGATGGGAGAAGGGGGAAAGAGAGAGGGGGAAATTTGTGTTGCTTTATTCATTACAGCTTGTTGGACTTTATGAGCATTACGTTGTTGGCCGAGGGACCGAGGTTGGGGGAGAGAGAGGCTGATGGAGAGAGACGGAAAGGGGGGGGGAAGGCGGGTGCATTTTCCATGAGAAGTAGAGAGAGAGAGAGAGGGAGAGAGAGAGATAGAGAGAGAGAGAGAGAGAGAGAGAGAGATATATATAGAGAGAGATAGAGAGATATATATAGAAAGAGATATAGAGAGAGAGAGAGAGATATATATAGAGAGAGAGACACAGAGAGAGAGAGAGAGAGAGAGAGAGAGACACAGAGAGAGATATATATATATATATAGAGAGAGAGAGAGAGAGAGAGAGGACATGGGAGCTCAGTGTGCACAGGACAGCTGTGTGTTCATCTGGTCTCAGTGTCTTCTAATCAGGCGTACCCTGCGTCGATCAGGCACACTTGCACAGCTGGACCCCCAACCAGCCCCACCTTCCTCTGCTCTCTCTCTCCGCCCGGCCACCCTGAACTGGGTCTGGGTCCCAGGTTTGACAAAGGTTGCATGTAATTAGATTAGATTAGATTAAACTTTATTGTCATTAAACAGGTACAAGTACAGGGTAACACAGTAAACATCTAACCAGAAGTGCAAAATAGTTAGTATAAACAGAATATATCAGTTATAATACAGAATATATACAGGGTATTAGAGGGATTTGGTAGCAACAAATATACAGCTGTATTGTACGAAATGTTTATACAGAGTTTACAGTGTTGAATGTACAGTATGTTTACAGAGTTTACAGTGTTGTATGTACAGTATGTTTAACAGACTTGACAGTGTTGTATGTACAGATAGTGCAAAATGGTACTATATACAGATGTGCACAATGAAACAGATACGAGGCACACCAACCCATTAAGGACAAGGCTGAGTGTGTGACTGCCCCTCAAACAAAGTGTAAATATAGATATCGATACAGAGGAGCTGCTTAGCACGTACATAATGTTCTCCGCCAGATGACAGAGGCTAACTGCAAACCAAACCAGATTAAGAAGTCACTTCCAAGCCTAGAAAGTGGCAATGACATCAGAAACACACAGGCCAAGGCTTGACAGAAGGGTTTTAGAGACATCATCGCTGTCAGCAATCAACATCTGCCCCTTACCGGCAACAATCAACAATTACCCCGGAAAATATATCGCACACACGCTTGTTATTGGATCGATCAAATATGCGTGTGCCCGATTCAACAAGGTCCTCTTCCGTCCAAAAACGGATCATTCTAGTAGCCAATAAAAGTATTTTAAATGGGGGCTCCAATCAAATACTATCACATGACATTTCCCAAGGAACCAAAATGTGAAAACCAAATCTGACTTGGGAGGATATGAGTCATGTTAAAATGTTTTACTCTGTTAAAGTCATATTGCTAATGTTCACACACACACCAGGGGTTCCTGGAGGATTCCCATGAACACAGGGAAGGAATTTATCACCCTGAGTCAGGACTTCACCCACCTCCACCGGGAAGGAAAATCCTTTTGGGGAGTTGACTACTGAAAGAAGGTGTCCCCCACACCACTCCTGCCCAACACACACACACACACACACACACACCTTACCGACAAGAGTGACCTCACAGTAATGGAGACTGGGCATGGAGGGATGGAATATTCTCGTACGGATTACAAAAGGATGTCAGTGAATTAGAAAACTTGATTGAGACACACACAGCACAGTGGGTAATATGATCCATTTACAAATGGAACAGCAAAGAGAACTGCACCCAGAAACACCAAAATGACAATTAAAACAATGAACTTTATTTTGAATTGTAACTGAGTGTCAGGTAAGTGAGGTTGACCCATTCAAAAACAATAAAGCACAGATTCATTATTTGTTACTGTAAGTATTTGATTGTAGTGTTTGGACCGGACAGGTCTGCTAGTTGACCTGAGCCAGTGCTGGTCATGTGCTAGGGTACAGAACTGGGCTGGTTCTGGGGAGAGGGTTCTCTGCAGGGTCCGCTGTGTTCTACAGGCCCTGCTGGAGAGGAACGTCTACATGGCTGCAGTGCTCCATCTGAAGCTACTGTAAATACATTAGAAAGAGAGGAAAGGCAGATAGGGGAGGGGGTGGAAAGTGCAACTGGGAGAGTGAGGGACAGAGAGAGAGAGAGTGAGTGAGAGAGAGAGAGAGAGAGAGAGAGAGAGAGAGAGAGAGAGAGAGAGAGAGGAAAGAGAGAGAGAGAGAGGGGGGGAGCACACTGCATTCCACACGCTCTCACTCCCCTTCTCTTTCTCCATCTCTTTACTCAGCCCTTTCCTGCTCTCTCCCCATCTCTCCCTCTCCGGTTATCTTCTCTTCGTCTCTCTCACATGCTTTTCACAGTGTTTTGGATTGCTTTCTCACGTTCCCTCAGACTCTTTCTACCCTCAAATGAGATTCTGTCACGTATAATCTTCTGGATATCGAAAGATTTTCCCTTCGTCGTTTTCCCTCTCTTTCACATCCTCTCACATTTCCTCTCTGTCTCTTTCGGTCTTTTCTCGTTCTCGTTCTTCCTCTTCAGTGGTTCTGATGAGGCCATCCACTGATGCGCTAACCCAAAAAAAGTGAGAAGAATGAAGAAGAAAAGGAGGGAAAGGAGAGGAAGGAAATTTCGTTGCTGTGACGCTGGTCCCCTCTCCTGTATAGATAAAACATGTTTAAGAGCTGCTAACACATCTGGCTAACAGCTCTCGCTCTCCCTCCCCTCCCCCTCCTCCTCCATCTCTCTCTTTTCTCTCACCTGCTTTCTCCCATCTCTATATCCGTCCTTCTCTCTCCTCTCTCTCTCTCTCTCTCTCTCACACACACACACACCCTCTCCCTCTGGCTCTGTCTTTCTCATGCACAAATACTTACACGGTACACACACACACACAGACACACACATTCCACGATCTGACTTAGCCAAGCACACAACGCTTGAGACGTCTCTGAAGAAGGCCTTGCTCCGTGCTGGGGTTGGTCTGTGGTCGGTCTGTGGTCGGTCTGTGGTTCTGTCGGTTGCTGCAGATCACCTCTCATAACAGATGCTTAACGCGTGATCTGCATGTGATAACGCGATATGCGTTCGATAAGGTTATCATACTGTTGGTGAAAGACCCCCCCCCTAGTGGTCGATACACCGGTCATCATCTTTCCCACGTCCCCTGCCTTTCATCATCCAGCCCCCTGTGCTTTCATCCCTTTATCCTTGCAGGCTCTTTGCTTCGACCTCAATCAACTGTCGGTCAGGACCATGCTCACCTGAAGGACTCATCCGTCAGAACCATGATCTTCAAATATCACTCACTCACTCTTTCCAAAAAAGGAAACTTTTGAAAAAAAGGGTTACAAAAAACGATTCATTCTTGTTTACATTTTGTAATACCTTCCTAATAAACATGTGGGCCAGTGGAACACTTCAGTATGAAGTTCCTCCCATAAACTGTCTGGCTGTCCTGTAGGAGAGGCCGTCCAGCTGGAAGGAATGAGAAGATTAGCTATGTTAGGTACAACTGTCGTTCGCCAGGGTCTGAATCATCCTATCTGTGTGTACACGAAGGAAACAGCCTTACATAGATTTCCACACGGTTCTATCCATCTTTGTCTATGTTCCCTCTCTCTCTCCTCTCTCTCTCTCTCTGTCTCTCTCTCTCTCTCTCGCTCTCTCTCTCTCTTTCTCTCTCTCTTTCTCTCTCTCTCTCCCTCCACTTTCTCTCGCTCTCTCTCCCTCTCTCTTTCTCTCTCCCCCTCTCTCTCTCCCTCTTTCTCTCTCTCACTCCACTTTCTCGCTCCTCTCTCTGTCTCTCTCTCACTTCAGCCTTGGGTTTTCTCATTCTGCACACCTCTTCGGTTTTTGTCGATGTGTCACCAGCCCCCCTTATTCTTCTCAGTCTCACACACACACACACACACACACACAAATATACACACACACTCACAAACAGTAAGCCAGTGTAGTAGTTCCAGATGTGTGGAGGGGGTGATGTCATGACCCAAGCAAAGTGAAGGATCTGGGCTTTGATTGGTCTCCTTCGCCTCCAGAAACGGAGCGAGGAAGAAGACATTTTTCAGACGGAGAGGAAGGAGGAAGGGCAAACAGGCGATTAGTTCCCAGGGAGTCGACAGAGGAAACAATGCTGAGCTATCTCACTCTGATTAAGACCATGACTACCACTGACTCAGTCACAGCAGGAACAACTGCTGGAACAAACACACGCATCCACACCCACGCACACACACAGATGTACGAGCAGACACACACAAACACAATGAGGCTTACACACATATCAACACAAACACATTCACCACAGGCTGCTATGCCTGACTATCAACCATCTGACCCTAACTAAAATGATCAAATTAGCATCTAGGGCGAACAAACTAAGTGACCCTTTGTAGGTGTGTGTGTCTGTATGTGTTTGTGCATTTTAATGATGTCTTCATGTTTTGATGGTCTTCCAGAGAGACCACTAGCTCTTGTAGCAACACGTTTCAGATCCTGGCTTATTTCTAGCCTAGATGCTTTTCATACCGGAGAACGTGTCTTTCAAAAACCACCGCGCTTATGTTGGGGGAAACACACACACACACACGAACAACCGTAAACACCATAGGGGCACAAACAAAGGGAGAACAAAACATACAAGACATGCGCATACAAACGCACAACGCGTTCCCAGACTACCAACGGCACCTGGACATCCCAGAAGACGCAGTGCGGTTCAGCGCCAGATGTGGCCATGTTTAAACGGGTCCACGGAAGCCGGCACATATATCACTGAGCTGGGGGGGGGGGGGGGAGAGAGGGGGGAGGAGGATGAGAGGACGGGTGGGTGGGTGGGGGTCAGTGTTGTGGGGTTGCTAGACAACGGCAACATAAATACATCCGAATTGAGGAGGAAGGAAAAGAGTGAACGACGGGACCCAGGTCATGTCCGAGCGCCCCCCCAAAAGAGCAGGGGGACGAGGGGGAGAGGAGGACAGCAGAACCATGGGAGGCTACGGATCCAGACCTACATTTACATTTATTCATTTAGCAGGCGCTTTTAATCCAAAGCGATAGAGAGAGCTTTTACAAAGAGCATCGGTCACTGAGCATAGCAACGTGATAGACCCCAGAACACAGCGGGCTTTTAGATTGTGAAACATACATTGTGAGAACCAATAAGTGCTTGGCACTGGCAATACGAGCTATAAAAGCGTAACACAACGATTACAAACAAATCTGAGACTTAGCTGAGGATTGGCCTAGACACAAATACATGAACATGCTCACTTAATAATGAACATGAAGTTAATGTACACGCGCGGTCTTACGATCCCGCACGCACGCCACACACCGGTGTGCGAACAAACAATTACATGCATACTTTTGCGCGCGCATGAATGTGACCCCATTATGTGGTTTTAAACAGGTGGGCAGATCATATTAGCAGCTTAGTGCTATGGTGAATATGATTAGCAAGCTTTAAGTCAGCTAGACTATGGAGGCACTTAACCCACCCACATTGAGGTCTATCTCTTCATGTTGCCTTTCTCTCTCTCGCTCTCTCTCGCTCTAGATCGCTCTCGCTCGCTCTCTCCGCTCTCTCTCGCTCTCTCTCGCTCTCTCTCGCTCTCCTCTCGCTCTCTCTCGCTCTCTCTTGCTCTCTCCCTCCCCATCACCCTTCCTCTCCCCCTCAGCTCGTTCACATTGTCAAACAGAGAGGACCGATGCATTCCGTTGCTTTCACAACCATAATGCTTTCGTTCTTGTTTCTCTGCGCTGTGCGATCTCAATGGCCACTGAGCCTTGTGGGTATTTTTGTCCCTACTGAAGTGAAAAAGAGACATTGGTAAATCCCCCTCCGGCGAGATTTAATCTGCTGGCTGATTGCACAAGACCCCAAGGAAGGAGAGACAGTTTTGGGTGTAAGCAGCTCTAGACCCGCTGGGCACCTCACTGGGTGCTGGATGGTGCTTGACCGTCACAATATCCTAATCCTACTACACATTCAATATCCAGTGAACTACCTTCAGTCTGTGCAGGGCTTGTACTGGCCTGTTTCTGCGTTGCTTTTCTGGCCAGTTATTTTTTTTTCTTCCCCTGTTTTTAGGCTTATGAAACAGCTCAAACTGTTTTACACATGAAGGAGTACTCTCCCATAGTAACTGGTCATAATAACGAACAAAAACTCTGTAGTAGCCACTGCGGATTGCTAACATCCTCGTAGAAGACAGACCGAAAGACATCTTAACGGTGGTTGCAGCTACAGCAACTCCACAAATCCATTAAAAGAGGCGCATTGACTTTAAACAGCTTGAGTTGCGGATATTGCGTCATCTATTATTCTGCACTATTGAGTGTAGAAGTCTTCCTTTTCTGCAAAAGCTCGTGTACAAACGAGCGCATCGGACTTTGGCTGTCATTCCCCTGTTGAATTGTGTAAGAACATCTGCATGTAATATATGAAGGGGAGAAATGAAATGAACAAGAAACTTGAAGCCAAAGCTTTGAGTCTGTCAGAAAACAGGGGGCCAATGTCAACAGAGAACATGAGTTTTCCAGCAGTTACCATGGGTTTAAAGTCTTTCTGAGTCTTTCATACTTTCACCCGTAACATTTGAAATGTGAAAAAAAGTTTGGAACTGTACGAACATATGTTGCATTAAGAGAAATTGTTATCAAGATTGGAGTATTTCAGCATCCATTTCTATTATTTTCTACCATGGTTCTACTTTGGCCATTTTATGTTTTCCCATGGCAATTTTGCCTGTGCTTCTGTTTGCCTCAGTTCTATTTGCTTCCTCTCCTCTTCTATTCTCTCCAGTCAGCAGGTCTTTAATTTGAAATTAAATCATTTGAATTAAAGTAAATAATTAAATAATGAATGAATTATCTTCGATTACACCGGAGAGAAATGTCACAGTTGCATTAGCAATCTTTCCCTGTCAAACATGAGACTGTTCAACGCTGTTGTCGTACTTGACGCTCTGCGGAGAAACTTTCTGTTGATCTCTCTGAACATGGCCATTGGCTTCTCATGTCAGACGTACTGTTTGCGTTCCATGAGGGACCTGACCAAAGGCGTTCTCAGGCGCCTGGGTCGATCCTCGCAGGAAGCGTTGGTT
This sequence comes from Protosalanx chinensis, assembly GCA_030340685.1. Lineage (NCBI taxonomy): Eukaryota > Metazoa > Chordata > Actinopteri > Osmeriformes > Salangidae > Protosalanx > Protosalanx chinensis. Next base: position 3,579,161 of record CM059329.1, read on the forward strand.
GGGCAAAATATCCTGAGCCTGGTTTTTATTGGTCCAGACAGATTGTGTCCGAGTTCATTCCAGGGGACAGGGGTAGAAAGAGGGTCTGGCGGTTGTAAGACGGAGAAAGAGGGAGTGAGCGAAAGAGCGAGAGCTCATCTGAGGAAAAGATTGTGTGCAGATTGAAATGCACAAATGTAATGCACTAAACTGTGAAGATAAAAATAAAAATAAAGTTGTACAAGTCAGGCTGACCATTTGAAAGGGAAGTAATATATATTGATTTGTTGGAAGGTTTCATGGCATGTGTATGTGTTTTATGTGGTCTGGGCATGCTACGTGTTGTCGTAGGATTAGCAAGTCTCCACAACCGTCTTGGCAGAGTGCGACTGTAGTCTAACCCTCTCGAAGTCTGTTTCCCAAAAACCAGTTGCCCTCTCCGGTCAAACATACTTTCTGGGGTGGGTGAATGTGTGGTGGTGGTGGGGTTGGGGGTGGAGGTGGGGGGTGGTCAGAGTTCAAATAATATGCGGTCTGCCCCCTCGGCAGTCAAGTAAGTTAAAGGTTTGCTGTTGGAAGGAGGGAAAAAAAAATGAAGGAGAGAAAAATGATCCAGATATTTCTGCTGTCTGCAGACCACAAGGAGAAACAGGCCTTCCTTTGTGCTATGGCGAACATGTTCCTTTAACTCATACATTCTGGTATTCATTGTGATTCAACGGGTGCTCATTTCCAAATGCAATGTTCCATATTGGCATGACCACTCAGCCACTGAAGCCTTGGAGATGACATTAGCGCATGTGCGTGCAGGCTTGCGTGTGTGTGTGCGTGCTTGTGTGCGTGCTTACATTTTATATAGTGAAGGGAACTGCGCTGGATGTTTATTTACATGCCTGTGCATGTGTTGAATGTATGTGTATGTTTGTGTATGTATGTGTATGTATTCATGTATTTCTACACGCTTCTGGAATGTTTGTGGATGTGTGTGGCTGGCTGCTGAAATTAAGAGAGAGAATGCAAACTCCTAATTAGGTGTCTCCACCCCCCCCCCACCCCCCCCCCCCCCCCCCCCCCCCCCACCTCATAACAGTTTGAACACCAGCCCCTGCAGCTAGACTGTGTTGCTTGGAGTCACCAGTAAAATGCACAAACAACCGCGGGTGGGGAGGTCATTTACGGGAATGTCATTTGTTGGTCATTCTGTTATTTTATGAACAGAGGGGGGTTCTTTGAGAGACATGGAACACACATCCAAGCTCAGCTCCACCCCCATACCACACACATTGTCCTATGAAAAGAAACACTATGGCCAGCAGTTGGTCAGGTGACCTCTGACCTTTCTAGGTTTTAGACCTGTCCTCTGTAGTTCTCAATCAAGTCCCAGGCCAGATATCGTAAAAAAAATACAATAATGGGACTGTATTACAAAAATAAAACTTAACCAAGATTGCAGACCCTATAGACCCGGAAACTGTGACAAAGACATCAACTTAGGACAGGCAATGAAGGCTTTTATATACACAAATGCACAGCAAGATCCACAAATGTATAGCACAATCCTGCTGTGCATTTGAGGATTGCAGTACAGATTTGAGGATCATTCTGTGAGTTTGTGGCTCTGGCTGTGCATTTGTGTATTGCTGTGCATCTGTGGTTCTCGCTGTGCATTTGTGGATTGTGCTGTGCATTTGTTGAATAGTTTTGCTCCAATAATGGCCCCATACTTTGAATGTGGGCAGTGTTTAAGCATGCCCCTGCAGAATACTAGAAAATGGAGGAGCTAGGACCTGGGGGGGGGGCAATCTTAGTCCTCGGAGAACATTGTCCTTAGAACGTTTCCCTGCTTTAGCACTCCTGATTCTAATGAGTGGGTCGTTATCAGGCTCTGTACGTGGAGTATGGAAACATCTAAAACGCTTAAGGACAGTGGCCCTTGAGGACCAGGGTTTCCCATCCCTGAGTTAGGGTAGATCTGAGTCTGTGGTACTGCAAACCTGGTCCACAGACCTTCAGGCAGCACCAGAACCTCACTCCCTTTCTAAGACCATCTATTAGTTATTTCTTTTGAAATTATCTTACTATTTTCTCTCTGATTCTTCCATTTCTACATCCCAGAATCTTCCAAATCCTTTATTTTCCATCCAATTCCATCCATCCAAGCACATATCTTGGCCGAGTCTCGCTTTTCTGTAATTCCCTCCCTCTTCTTCCTCTCTCACTTTCCTTCCTCCCTCTCTCTTTTCTCTCCTCTCTTCCCCCTCCCCGGTTTGCCAGTGTTCCTAAATCATCATCGAAGGATCAACAAAAGACTTCCAGCAAAGCTCACCAGACTCGGCCAAAAAAACAATGAGGAAACTGCTCAGACAAGATGCTGGCAGCAAGGGCTTTGAGATGGCTCAGTTCTCCAAACAAGAAAGAAAACACGAACCCGTCTCCCCTCGACACCTGCTGCTGCTGCTAGCCATTTTGGTAGCCCTAAGAATAATTCCTTTCTGGCTAATATTTCAATACTAAAATAATATTGGCATTGTAATTATCATGACAATTATATCTGTCTATGTCTATTAGGCTGGTTTGGTGTCCTCTCAGCTCTTGGGTGCCCTAACGCACAGCACACTATGCGATTGGTGGGCGCTGCAGCACTGCCCCTTGATGATTCCCTAAAATTAGATGAAAATTAGATGAAAAATGACATGGCAAAGACAACACGCTATCGAATTATCACCACAGTTTGGAACTACATGGCACTGACACAAAAGCAGACTGGAGTGTTCGAATTTCCTGCTCACCTAGAAGCGCAGCAGAAACTGAGCTTGTAGCGACTGTGTGGGAATGTTTCTTGTGAGACCCCCTTCTTGATTTTAAAACCTGGACTGAAAAGTCAATTGGAGAGAGAGAGAGAGAGAGAGAGAGAGAGAGAGAGAAGAAAGGGAGAATGGGAGAAAGAAAGAGAGAGAAAGTATAAACAATTCAAACGGAGAGATTGAGTAAAAAAATCATTGCCTGGCTCGCAATATGTCACAGGTCATAAGGTTGCCATGGTTTTACGGTTTCTGATGCAGATACGTCAGCCTCCATGTCCTCCACACACATTGCCACTTCCCCCTTCTAATTAGCCTGGGCAAATGAGAGAGAGCAGGGCTGACAAGCTGTCCAGAAGCTGCCTCTGAAAAAGAAAAAATACAAATGTGCTTGCTTACATGCCTCCAGGACTGAAAACATACATTTCAAACAGCTTACGTCACCAAAAACTGTCTTGTTAACCCGTAATGCTCGTACCGCTCTAGGAAAGTAAAGGATGAAGTCATCTCCCACACACACACTTCCACACAACCACACCAGCACAGTGAAAGAGAAAAAAAACGATGTATTTTCTTGCCGTGACTAGCAATGGCTGTGTTCACTTTATGGATTTCTTGCGTCCTTGCAGTAGATAGCCATGTCTGCCAGTTGGCTACAAGTAAACACAAGTTGTGGGGATATGGATGGTTCACCATGGAGCTGCACTGAGGACCAGGAAGTCCCTTACCTCTCAGCTGGGTAAGTGTGGCTGGGTTCACAAGTGCGGTGAAAATGTATCTGAAGCAGATGGAAAAACCAGCTGCTCTGACTTGCTTTACTTTGTTGCATTTTTTATTTGTTCTTGCTTTATAAAAATTCCCTCCTATAAAAAGACTGTTGTCTGGTTTTATTTTTGAATATTTAATCTCTATGATAGTCCAACAAGGTGCGGTTCTCACCTGTTTGCTCTGCACCCAGCACTTTCCGACACACCCAGGAGAAACACACCCAAGAGAAACACACCCAAGAGAAACACACCCAGGAGAAACACACCCAAGAGACACACACCCAGGAGAAACACACCAAGGAGAAAGGCTCTGATGTCTGAGAGCAGGGGCCGGAATGCTGACAGTTGAAGAGCTTGATGGGTTTCACAGACAGGCTCCGTCTGGCCCTCTTGGCTGTATAGTCACAGCTGACCTCAGGAGGACTGTTTAACCAATCAAATCTCATCACATTAACTTGGGAAGAAAATATATTTATTTAAAAATAAATAAAACTCGATGCAGCCAAGTTATTTGCTATGAAAATACAAACATACTCTTCCTGGTGACATGTAATTCTTTTCTCTTGCAGACATTGTTTTTATGGAGTACGACTGCCCTCTTCTGGCCTGCATGATAACTACACAACCCGGCCGGCTGACGTCACCGATAAATAAAACTCACGGCTAGAGCTGAATTGGTGCACAGTGTATCCGTTTTACAGCGTTGCATACTGGGAAAAAACATAAAGAATATAAAGTTTTCGATTCATACATTGGTTTATCTTATTAATTCGTAGTTAAATTGTTACCTTCGTAGTTCAATTAGATAGTTAGGAAGACTTGAGACTACACAACGACAACAAATATACAACCATAAGTAAACATTATGTCTATGTATTGTCTATAAATTGTTTGATAACTTAGTACCGTTCGTGTTGTATGAAAGGAGAGAAGGTTAGCACTCCCCTTGACAAGGATGGAAGAGGCCCTTGTGGCCTTCAACACACATACGGTTAAGGCACTGCCACCTACTTCGTGGCATCTATAACCAATTTTTTCATATACATACCTTTTAAACGTCAAAGGGTATTTCAGCTTGGGCAACTTTACCAAGAGTTTCCCATCGGGATTAATGAAGTACTCTGAATCTGAATTTCCCCATTGTTAAATTCAATTCTTGAATAGATTCTAGTAGTTGCATAAAAACAACAACATAAACAAGACTAGAAAATCTAATACCTTGATGGACAGAGGACAGCTGGCAAAACCCAATATCTTCTCAGCCGTGATTTCAAGATAAAAGACAAAAATTAGCTAATGTTACTTAATGTATACACTATTTGTTTATATTTGCTATGCTCAATGACTGATGCTCTTTGTAAAAGCTCTCTCTTGTAAGTCGCTTTGGATAAAAGCGTCTGCTAAATGAATAAATGTAAATGTTATGTTTTAGGTGTATGTATTTTTCATGCCATAGACGTTTGGGTTCCAAATGTTTTAGAGAGCATCTTCCTCCTGCCCTAAGATCCAAAACAATCTGAATGAACAGACAACACACACACCCATGTTTCATTTGACAACAACCATGAATCAGGTCCAGCATCTAGAATACTTCACAAGGCAATTACATATTTGATATTCTTGTAACTGTGTTATATTAGGAAATGAGGAATAATGATAAAAAAAAAACATGATGCTGGTTCTTTTTCTGATATATTTATTGGCACAGTTAACACAGTAGAAATTATTCAGTGCTTCCGAAACACAAGCATTCCAAATGAAACAAACAAAAAAGTGCAAAACACACCGTTTGGAGGACATTAAAAAATAAGAATAAAACAAACGTTTTTCTTAGCGAAGCAGAAAAAACCCTAAAGGGTAAGACCTTAATAGTTAAAACCTTAAAAATATAGTTTGAATTTCCTTTTCTTCTTAGTTGAATCTTTATTTTATATATCCATATATTCTCTCTAATTCCAACAAGTCATTTATTCTGTACAGGAGCCCTGTGGAATTGCCAAAAGTTTGCCATAGTATCAGATTGAAGGACTGGAGTCAACTAAGTCTCTGTTTTCTGTGCTATGTTACTCTGCAACGGTGCGTTTGTTTTCACAAACCTACCTGTGTGAGTGCGTAAGTTATGTGTCTATACATTTACGCCTGTATATGTACTCAAAAAACATTTTTGAGTTGCCATATTTGTCCCATATTCCAACGCTGATCGGGGAAAACTGTCTGTACTACTGCTGAAAATGATTAAAATGGCCTCCCTCTTATGCTGCCTTCACACCGGATGCGAATTTGCACGTCTAGAGGTCCTCGCGGCGCAAATTCTGCATCTAGTGCGGTGCAAATGTGCGAATCTGAGGATTGGCGGTGAAAATGTGCGAATCTGAGGATTGGCGGTGCTAAATGTGCTAATCTGAGGATTGGCGGTGCAAATTTGTGAATCTGAGAATTTGCGGCGCAAATTTGCCGAATCTGTGGTGTGTAGCCACCCAATGGTTCATGTAAATCAGCATCTGAATATAATGTGACAGAAAATGGGAGGGTGTAGTCACTAAAAACATGCCTATTTTATTTATGAAACGGGTCATTTGTAAATTTGCTCCGACTTTTCTAGAACCTAGCTAGCACTGCAGTGCAGTTAACCCCCATTTAGACACACTTTAGCAGTGGCGTCTGACCTCAAAATGTATAATCTTCCAACTAGATGTGAATTTGGATGCAAATTGGCGTGCGGTGTGAACGCAGCATTATGGTGAACATAGGAAATGGGCCGCTGACAAGTAGAAAAAGTGACCTGTCTGACAGTCTTACATTGAAGTGAGGTATTATGTCATTGTTCGATTGTTGTTGGAGTCATTTTGTAGTAATGTGGTTTCTGTGCCTGCTTTATGACATACAAATACAGTCTATCATATTGCAACACTCTGATATTCATGACATCAAATATAATCTTTCCATAAAAAAAAGAAAAGGTTTGTGACATTTTTGTCTGCACTCTGGACAGAGTGAACACGTATCCTCTCAAGTGGTTTCTGACAAAGGTGCAACACAGGTTTCCAGCTGAGAAACAAAAGCAAAAAAAAATACAACATAAACAAATAAGAACAATTCTAGGGGGAAAAAAAGCTGCGATCTCTCCGACACAACGTTATTTGAGGATAAAAACAACCAAGAACATTTAATGTCTGCGCCTTTGAGAGAAGGAAAAGTGGCATTTTCATTGATGTTGTCTCAACGTGTATCAAGTGTAATGAATCTGTACCCCAAATAAAAAGAAAGAATAAAAGATTAGACCCAGAGCTGTCAGTATCACAGACATGTTCTACATACCAAAAACAAAAACAAAAATCCATATATTTTTATTCAGTTTTGAAACTCAGTGGTAGAGAGCATTGAAACCATTTAAGACCCATGATCATACAGTACACACAAATCCACCTTATCCTAAAATGAGCCTCGCAGGAACATGTCGATAGTTATATGTGGTAAACTTCGATGAGGATGGATCTTCCGTTGAAAGCAGGGGCGGGACTGACAAAACACAAGCGAGATCTCTGAAACACCACGGGTCTCCGCACGCAGATCGTTTGTCCTCACACTTTCGTAAATTCTTCTTCGGTTCTTCCTCACGCTTCTCGCCGTCATGAACAGCTGGTACGAACCCGTGGACACAACATTCGGGGACCTCATCGTTCAGACTTGTGAAACCAAAACGCGCAGGGCCTGTCGAAATGTCTTTTGCGTCCGACGGTGATCTTAGAGTCATCGCGGTCGCAGGCACGACCATCATGCACGCAGATGCTGCAGAGCAACAATGAAACGGCGACTGAAACATACCAACCAAAAGAAATGTGTTGAAAGCAGTGAACCACAGGCACCGAACTGGAAGGTTTGGCAGATGTGTTAAGAGGGTGTGTTCAGGCAGTGAGAGGTTAACTGAACTGAAGGGGTGGGGGTGATGGAGGGGGTGGGGGGACAGGGACAGAGCAAGCATGCCACACACAGACAAGCGCCTGAGAGAAGCTCCGCCCCGTAGCTGGGAGGCGTCCCCTGGGTGAAGCCAATGGCCGGTCGCTGCTGCCTAAAGTGGGGAGGGGCTAGCGGAGGGAGCGGTCAGAGAGAAGGAGCAGACAGAGGACGGTTAGAGATGAGTGGCTGGACCCTCTCCCCTCTCCTCCCCCCCCCCCCCCCCCCCCCGGCACAACACAATGCAACAATGGCACGTATTCAAACACACCGACGGTCCTAATGACGTCTTCCTTCCTGCCGTCCAGCGGGACCTGCGGACGCGAAACAGGAGGGACGAGATGGACGGCTGACTCGTCTTTCGTGGAAACCCTGCTCTGGTGGCTGATACTGAATGATTTGCATGGGGATGGCGCCGGTAATGAGGTAGCGAGAGGGTCCATCCATCCGTCCACCTGAAATGACCGGTCTCCCACACCGCGCACACACACACAGGAGGATGGAGGAGGAGATGGTGTGGACCGCCACCTCCTGTCCCCGGGAGCAGGCGGGACACCCGCCGGGTCCTGTCTCTGACCACACCTCTGGCATGCCCTAGGCGGATGGGAGGAAGTGAAAGGGGGGGTGGGGGGGGGCAGTCTAAAAAGCGGCGCAGGTGTGGGGATTGCAGCAAGATAGTCTCAAAGGTTGCCGTGACCACACAGCGCAGCCCAAGCGAGGTCGACAAAGAGCGAAGCTTTGGCGTCGGCAACGGAGAAAGGTAAAAAAAATGTCCGCTGTAATATGGGTACAGAATGGCTGCTTCTGGTCTGAAGCCAGTAGATCAAGCACAAGGAGTGCTTCTTTTGGGGGGACGGGTGGAGCTGAAGGGGTGGGGTGGACGTCATTGTAATAGGCCTCCTGTTATTGTTTCGATCATTATCTCTCTCTCTCTCTCTACCCCTCTCAAGGTGAAAGGGAGGGCGTGGTATTCCAGAGACAGCTTGCCTGCCTCTCCTTAGCCAGCCCGACCCTTTTAGGAATCTGCAACGTAAGTGGAAAAACAACAAACGAAAAACGTACAAACAAACAAACAAGATGACAAAACAAAGAAGAAGAAAAGAAAAAATAACACGTTAGAGCTGTCTAGGAGGGAAGAACATGGGTGTAACACACAGAGTAAACCTCCTCCACCCCCACCCCACCCACCCACACACACCCACCCACCCACACCCACCTGAACATTCTAACGTGGCCCACACCCACCTGAACATTCTAACGTGGAGAAGCGGGGGGGGGGGGGGGGGGGGGGCCTGTCTGTTCTTTTGAAATGTTTCTGCTGTGGAAGATGCCGCGAGGGGAGGAAAGGGCGGGGGGGGGGGGGGTGAGATGTTGTCTGGTAGATGTGTTGTTTATGACTTCCTCCAGAGACGAGCTAGTTTGTCTAAAGTTTGGACTAAAGCAGCGCTGCCTTGCTTTCTAGTCTGGTGTGTGACATGAATGTGCATCTACACCGGGGTTTCTCCACATTGAACCATGCAAAAACAACGAGTCGTGTGAAAATGTGCAAGAAAATGGCAAAAGACAAGAGCATCGTCATGCCCCACATTTCAGACTGAATCCCTCAATGCGGGAGGGCAGAAATGTGTCCATGTTAATAGCACTCACATAAGAGCGATTGAGAAACAGAACTCCTTTTTTCGTTGTTGAACAAACTCGTGGTGCCTATTTTTATATACAAAAATGGAACTTGCTTGGTCTTCTGGAACAGTAAAAACACGTTGATAAACACTTAGTTGTTTCCATACACCCACAAGGCCGTATTTGGACCATGCATTTCACACATAGAGAGCTACATGCATGAAAACACCACAAGCCTTTCAACCACCCCCCCCCCACCCCCCCCCCCCACCCCCGATCGATCACCACGCAGTCTCAAGCTTGGCCTCACCGGAGAACCTCTCCTCTCCTCTCTTCCTGTTCCTCTTAGAACCAACCAGGGGCTGGAACGAGAGGTCCAGAACAATCCAGAACTATCGTTACCACAAGCAGAACTCCAGAACACACACAAAAAAACAAACAAAGAAAGTTCTGGTGCTAGTTCTACAACTCTCTGGTCGGGGGATGAAGGCGTATTTGTCTCAGGTACAAGAGAGACCAGACAACATGGTTTTACGTCTCTGTCATCCCATCTGGGGGGGTGGGGAGTTGAGGGGCACTGGGGCAGTGTGGGTCAACAAACAATCAAAACAAAAAGATTTGTTTACATCACTTTCTTACAGCAGAATCATATTCATCCATTGAAAACTTCAGTATTGCTCTTCTATCCAGCAGGCTTTTTCTACTACAGCACGAGAACGAGGTTCTTTTAAGACAGGGATGTCCAATCCTGGTCCTCGAGGGCCACTTCCTGACGGTTTTAGATGTTTTTTCTGCTCCAGCACACCTCCACAGAGCTTGATAACGACCCTTCATTAGAATCAGGTGTGCAGGAGCAGGGAAACATCTAAAACCTTCAGGACAGCGGCCCTCAAGGACCAGGATTGGGCACCGCTGTTTTAAGATATGACTACAAAAACGAACACAATCACTTATATCATTTCGTTGCTATTATAAAAATATGATGATCACGTTCATCATGATCGTTGTTGATGGTTTGATTGCTACCACTGAGCTGAGGCGCGTGCAGACGTTGTTGTAGTACAGCTTTGCGGCCTAAAGGGGTCAGTGTGGCACCTCTACACCAAAGGTTCTCAAGGATTCTAGATTCTAGGGAATTGTTCCCACTACACTGTTGATCTCATCTTATCTAATTATGTCTCATCTAATATCTCACCAACATTCACTCCTGTCCCAAAAGTATCTGCACACACGCAACTGTGACAGATCCTGGAAATGATTGGTCGATCCAAGAGCGGGTTGGATAAGTGGGAGGCGCCCTCAGTTGGCCCCCTTTGTCTTTATTCTTCCCATTGCCCCAACCTGGTACTCATCAATCAAAAAAGCCCTACTCTACTACCTTCTACTAACTCTAACCATTCCTATTACATGTGGAAGCCTTTGTCAGAGCATTTAAATGTAGGTCATAGCACCTTTGGCGTTCTTTTCCAAAAAGACCTCGACGTACGATGTGGGCACGTAGCCCTCCTCCTCCTCGTTCCGTCGCACGCGCGTCCAGCCGTCGCCTTTGTCTTCCTCGATCACGTACAGCAGCTCGCCCTCTGCCACCGCGATGGTGCCCTCGTTGTGACCTGGGGAGGGTGGGGGACGGAGCGAGAGAGACAGCGAGAGAGAGAGAGAAAGAGACAAAGAGAGAGACAGAGAGGGAGAGAGAGAGATAGAGAGGGATCAAGAGAGAGAGAAAGAGAGAGAGAGAGACAAAAGAGTGCGAGAGTGAGAGGTAGAGAGAGAGATAGAGAGGGATCAAGAGAGAGAGAGAGAGAGAGAGCGAGAGAGAGAGACAAAAAGAGTGCGAGAGTGAGAGGTAGAGAGAGAGATAGAGAGGGATCAAGAGAGAGAGAGCGAGAGAGAGAGACAAAAAGAGTGCGAGAGTGAGAGGTAGAGAGAGAGGGATCAAGAGAGAGAGACAGAGAGCGAGAGAGATGGAGGGAGAAGGATCAAGAGAGAGAGAGACAAAGAGAAAGAGACAAAGACAGAGAGACAAAGAGAAAGAGACGAAGACAGATAGAGAGACAAAGAGAGAGAGAGGGAGAGACAAAGACAGACAGAGACAAAGAGAGACACGGAGAAAAATAGAAAGGGAAGGAACGAGTGTTAATAGGATCATCGCGTGTGTGTGACTACGCCCGTGGGCATGGCGACGGGCGAGTGGGTTCACCTTCGAAGGGATAGAGGGCTTTACAGGTGCCGATGGTCGGCAACATCTCCTCATCGTCAAACTCGTCGTCAAACTCGTGGCTCGGGGGGAGGGGCACCTTGACCTGAGTCTCGGAACTCTGCTCCTCTGTGTAACTGCCATCTGGGCTGCTCAAGGGACAACACACACACGGTAACTATAGCAACAGACACACACATATACTCAGAAGTGGTACCGTGTAAAGATATCGAAAGCGTGTGTGTGTGCCACTGTACCTCTCTCTGTCCTGGGCGCAGTTGTTGCTGACAGTTGGAGTGCTGTTCTGCGTCTCGTACACGGCGCTCGGCCTGCGCGGAGGGTCACTCTTCGATGGCATCCTTCCTTCGACCTCCGCCACCAATTCTGCAGAACACACACAGTGGTTTATCCTTAAATCATCTGCCATCCAGATATGGGCAAAAAATGAACTCCCCTTTGGACCCTAAAACGGCCTGCCTTGCGCACACGGATTCAAGCTCCTTCGCTCGAACTCACCTCAAACTTCTGCACCTCCGTCTGTAGCTTGTCGATGCTCTGCCCGATCTCTGCCAGGCGGGGTCCACGCTGCTGGGGTCCCCCATCTGCGGGTTCTTGACGTACACGTCCTTCATCTTAGTCAACGCGTCCCTGGATGGGGCACGGGGAGGGGATGGGAAGGAGGGATGGGGGGGTGGTAGAGAGATGTCCTCGTAAATCCACCATGCACAACACGACCGTTACAGCCGCCGTTCTTTTTTCTCCTGCCGAGCGTGATGGAGTGTCCAAATCGCTTGTCCCCCCACCCCCCCCCCCCCCCCCCCCCCCGAGCCGAAGCCTGTGATTTATTTGTAACATTTTGAGCGCAAGAGCGGGGAATCCAAGCGTACTGATCCATGCCTGACCCTGCCTTTCCAATCAAATCTTGAGTGGAGCTGATCAAAGAGTCAGACAAGCACATTCCACCAGCAAGACGTCTCACCTCTGATCCGTCTCCTTCTGGATGTCCTTGTTCAGGTCGTCGATCTTGTTCTGCAGTTTCTTCCTCCTCTGCTCCGGGGGGAGGTGGCTGAAGTCCTCCGGTCCAGAGCCCTACAAGGGTGGGAGGCAGGAAACTGAGTGAGACGGTCAATGGTTAAACCAAGTGTCAGAACGGTCCAAATGAATGTGTACGAATGGATGAATGAATGCAACACCACACTTCCGTGTTAACAGGTGGGTTAGTCCATCTAGCTCTACCATCATTCAGGTGCAGTATCCCCCTTGGAGCGAACCAATGAGAAGAGCGTGACCAAGTTGGAGACCAATCAGGTTTAGGTGAACTAACGATTAGGAGATTTGGACTGGTGCAGCATTACAGGACGTTCAAAATCCAAACATGATATCAGTACACAACTTAGGCCTACTGGGGAGACAGTTCACCTATTCACCTCCCAAGCCTTAATCAAACCAAATCCTATTAAGACAGGAAGACCGTTTCAGGAAGCTGAGTGGGGGATTTAAGAGTGTGTAATGGATACAAATAGAGCTCAGGACACACAGACTGGATGATGCATCCTTTTATGGTCGACAATGCTTCCTGGACCGGATATCAACTGTATAGTATGGAATACGAGTCATCGTTAGAGTGTCCTGGTCGCGGACCGTGCTTAAGATGAGTCACCTCATTTGCGGTCAGAATATTGCGCACTGCACCTTGGAAAGTAAAGGTTTATTAGTAATGGAGAGCAGGGATTTTCGCTGAGAGGTATTGTCTTGAGGGGCCGATGTAATTTCAGAACACCAGATTCGAATAATGACCCGTTTTCCACTTAATGACCAGGTTTCACAATTAAATAGCTTGATGGCCTGGTCTCCCTGTTTTAAGTGAATCTGAGCTTTCAAAGGGATTTAATTGACATCGTATCACTTGCTTCGTTCACGGCATCCATATGTGGATAGAATAGGTGAAAGGTCACATTTTGTCTATGGAATATCGATCCTAGCTGGACTAGAGGACTTCTCCCCTGGGCCCAGAGGTCAGGGGTCAGGCACAACAGAGAGGTTACCAAGGCGACCTTACCCCTTCTTCCTGCACCACAACACAGCACTTACCGGTTAGGTAGCACAGGCAGGTGTCACTCAAACATGCTTGGTCACACGCCCCCCATGAGCACCCCCTTACTGGCTTGTGTCAATCCCACTACCTCCGACCACCTCCACCATCATTTCATGCTATTATATCATGCAATTAGAAATAAAACATGTGATCATTGTACCATACCTTAATATTTGAGTAACCAATGCAGTCATTTGAATCACATTGACTAACAATCTTTTAAATAATTGTCATCAAGCTTTGATTGAGCCAGATCTTAAGTGTTATTAATCATATTGGAACAATGATACTTTTTCCCATTTAAAGATGACATCTACAGTCATCACTGTGAGGTGAAACGATACATACGATGAATGTATACAGATTGTAATCAGTCATGTATGGTCTACTGATTGGGTCAATCTTTGATCATTTGTATTGATCAGCTCATCAAGATGTTCCATTACAAAAAGATGCGATAAAAATGTTATACCCAAGGGCAAGTATACAGTATATTATTGCCCCAAGGGAACTAATAGCATGTTGAACTGTATCCTAAAGACTTGGATTTGGTAATGTACTGTATAATGTTATACAATCTACATTCATTCAGCAGATGGTTTACTTCAGTGCAACTTTCATTTATTTATTTATTATTATTTTTTTTTGGGGGGGGGGGGGTCAGGATCAGTGTTGAATGTCTGAGTCCCCCCACCCCCTCCCTCACTTGAGTTCTCTCCACCCAAGACGGTTTCCCTTTCCTTCCACATTCCAACTGAAAATTGTTTGTGTTCCTAAGTCTCAGTTCTGTCTGGATCGAACACCAGAAGTTTTCACTGCCAAACCAGGCAGTCAAAACTGCTACGATTCAACACGTTTTGCAGTAGAAGTTGTGTATATCTATTTACAGGTAAAAGGGCCCTTAAACCGTTTAACCGTACAACATGATTATCGCTGTTGAAGTTAGAAACTATATCTACAGTTTTGGAAACTACTGATTACACAGCGACTCGTAAATTCAGAAGTAACGGACCTACAAGATGGCTAGGTGGACAGACAGACAGTCATTGATCACCTCAATGAGATTCCTGATGTGGGAATTGAGTGTGATCTGTACAGAGTTGGGAGAAACGCCACACAACAAAGGATGACAAACACAGACACGCAAACAAACACAACAACAAAAAACAAGATAAAATGAGACAACAAGGGTTTTCTGACAGTTCGTCTTAGTGCCACGACAGAATTAACACAATGTAAAAAAAACTAAAACAGCATTCAAACAACGCCACACAACGATCGGCGTTATCGACCGTGAGTTACTGGGAGGACGTGCATGCAGCTATGGTCATGCCGCTACGGTGGTTACGGTTGTGGTCATGCTTACCAGCTTGAGAGAAAGCTTCGCGGGGGAGAGAATAGCGGCGAGGTGAGCAGGAGAGAAAGAGACAACAGGTCAATATTGGCAGAATATTTAAGAGCACAGGTCACTCAACGACAAGCACATAGTAGAGAAGATGTGAACACAAACACTGATGGTAATTCATTCCTTGGTTAAACTTCACCATTTGAGTATTCAAGCGCTGGGGAAATACTTTGATGATTTCTCTAAGCGTCTAAAGAACGGGATTTAGGTCATTATAGCTACATTTAATAAGTACATAAACAAATGACTCAAACTCCAAATGCATACTCATTCCTCTTCAGGTGAAGTTCAACATTCAAGGTGTGTGAGAAAATGAGAACGTGTTTAAACGTACTGAGGGAATGAAGAGGCTGACAATATTGCAGTCAGAGAAAGCTAGACAGGGAGAGAGAGAGAGACAGACAGACAGAGAGAGAGAGAGAGAGAGAGAGAAAAGGAAGTGAAAAAGAAGAGAAGAAGAAAATATGGAGGAGTCAACACGGCAGATGGATAGACAGAAAGACCGAAATGAGCAACAACGCCTCCATCACTTCTTCCCTGCGTCCCTCGATCCCGTCGCTGCGGGGACAGGCTCAGAGCCAGCAGATGGCGCTCGAAGCACGCAGCCCAACAAGGCAGAGGACAAAGTCACATGATCAGACTGACACCCTGATGGGGGTGAGATGGTGCTGTACTGGTACTGGAAAACAATGGTCAACCTGAAACATACAGCTGTGTTCTAGTCGCTATGCCAAACCAAGATCCCTTTAAGATGGATAACAAGAATAACGCGCAAAAGGAACTATGGTTCTATGATTCATCTTTACCTGACAGGCTAAATTAGAGGAACGGACAACCCCAAAATTCTAATCTGATCCAAAAAATCCAAAACTAAATGTTGAGGGAGGATTTGAGTTACTTGTTACTTGTGTGGGTCAGGAGTGTTTGATGGTGAGCGGAAGTCATGGCAATTAAGTTATAATAATAATACCTCATTTAGCAGACGCTTTTATCTGGTTATGTGGTTATCTGCCACACACACGCGCACACGCACACACACACACACACCCTGGCTCCAGCTGCTCTGGAACATGACTGATAATCCTGTTACAGGTGGTCGGATCTGGCAGGTGAGTCATCCTCTCAGCCTCCCCTATCTCCACAGCTCTATTTATCACGCATGGAAAACCTTCTCTCTGCTTCTCTATATGGAACCGTTACACAGGAACCACAGCAAGTTGCACGTTGTTCCTAGATCTGGATAGCCTGGAGGATGGTGTATATGCGCATCTCCAGTATTTGAATGTACATGTGGATGTGGTTGTTTAGTCATGACTCTATGGATGAGATATTTGCCATTTTGTATTTTATTCTTGGACTAAGCTATCTTTTCAACACCCACCCACCCCAACCACCCAATGTACCCATCAGACAGACAGGTATATACATGGTCCTTAAACACAAGCCACAGAAACTGGGATGGTTGCATATGTAGAAAGCCAGCACACAGAAAGCTTTGGAGGGGAGGATTCTGGGAAATGCTGGCTAAAAAAGGTATACCGACACCACCGGCTGACCATGCAGAACCCCAACCTGGGTCAAACAGTGTTTCACATCCTTAAAAACATGTTGGGGCTTGATTGAGTCTGCCTTAAGTTGGGTCGTAAAGGGGAGCATTGTTTAAATTGTTAAGACCATTGTGGCCAGGCAGGATCAATCAAGCACAGAAATATTTGATGGGGGATTTAAACTGTATTTGAACCCAGGTTTAGCACTCTTTCCCAACGAGAAAGAGCCCTAATGAAAAGAGTATTGGCTAGCTGAGAGCTAGCATCCATCCTCCTGCTAATTTGAGGCTTGGATCAGTGCTCAGGGCCCAGGATAGTCTCAGAAGCCCTTGAAGATGATTGGGAGGGTGGGTCTGGGTCTGTCGAAGGCTGGCCGGAGGGGTGTGATGGAGGATCACAAGCTCAGACGACGGACAAGTGATGAGGTCATCCTCGCTGATCAACTGACTGTTCGGGGTCACGTGACACGGCCATGTGACTGCACAGAGGCAGCGACAGACACAAGCCTCCTTCAGACTGAAGATAAAGATGACTTTGTGCTTGGAAAGAAATCATCTTTCATCACTGTGAAATGTGTGGGCTTTTTTTTTTACTCTGTAAATGTGTGCTTATTTCTTTGTGAGGGCATCATAAATGAGTGCATGGGAGAGCACAGTGTGCACATGGAACTCTTATCATGATTAGATGAGACTTGCGTCTGTGTCACACACGGCCCACACACACACACACACCCAGTATACACACAAACAGTACATTACCTTTCTCTTTCCCTCGCTCTTTCCCGCAGTGACACACACAGATTCTCTTTTTGTTTAACACACTTACAACATATTTCCTGGCTTCGAAAGCGTAAGTGGGTTGGCCCAGAGTCCTCTTCATGAGCTCTTTGTGATAGCAGCGTGTGCGAGGGGATTGCTGCTGCGGTGGGCATGGTGAGAGAGAGCACAGTACCTGCAGTTACTGGAGCACAGGCCCACTAATGAGGACTATGGCTCTCCCACCCACCCACTCACTCACCCACCCTCCCTCCCTCCCTCGTTCCTTTTCTCTCTCTCTCTCTTACACACATTTTCAGGCATTCATTATTGTCTTTCCGCTAATTCTCTCAAAATGAATCTTCCGTCATAACTCTCTTCAATCGCACTCGCACACACACACACACACACACAGTTGGCCTGGCGGTACATCAGAATGTGGGCTGCCGGGGGGGGGGGGGGGGGGGGGGGGGGGGGCGGGCAGGATAACAGGCCCTCCCACAGAGGCATGCTTGGTAAAACAGTGCCATGCGGTACAGGGCTCAGCGTGAGGCAGAGCTCTTACACAGCTCAGCGCCCTGGGGAACCCAACGCTGCCCAGCTCTCAAATTAACTTCTACAGGCCAAAACTACAAACACCTGGTGGATATATGAAGAATTACAACTTAATGTTCAAGTTGTCGTTAGATTTCTTCATTCTTGACAAATTAATGTGACCTTTGTAACAACTATACCATAATTAATAAAATGCATGAAACAGAAAGGTCAGTCCTTAAACCTGAAAAAAACTGTTGATACACTGATAGTAAGCAGTTTTGTTACTTTGATACTAGACAGTACCATTACTATGGTATTTGCCTTCACTGTTAATAAGATACTAGACAGTAGTGTTACTATGGTAGTAGTCTGTGCTGTTACTATGACACCAGACATTATTGTTACTATGGTACTATTATGATTAGTTTATTGGCAGCAGATGGCAGGGGCCCGCTGTACGGTCAAGCCAGGGGCTGGATTCAACCCTGAGGACCAACCGGCCCCCTCATTACTGTCTGGAGAGAATCTGATCCTTACTAATCCCTGTCTCTCTCTCCTCGTCTCTGTGACTCTCTCTCATCCTGTAACTTGTCTTTGTCACTCAGACAGTCTCTCTCGTTCATTCTCATCGTCTCTCTCATCATTCTCTCTCTCACTTTCTCGTTCTTGGTCATTAGGCTGTCTTTACTGTTCAATATCCTTTTATTGGCATTGTTAAAGTGAATAAAGTTATGCAATTTCTCAAAACAAAACAACAAATATTAAGACTTATTCTAAACGTATATATACAGGGAAAAAAACATGAATACTTAACCGGACATGGACTACAGGACAGAGGATGAGTAAGGGTCATAATGTCAGATGTAGTGAAACTCTCTGATTGGTTGATCCTTCTGTAAGAGGTTGCACTACAGGTCAAGCTAATTCAGTGCGTTCAAAGTCTGAGTTTGGGACCAAAAGCTGAACAAAGAGCGCGCCGTCACATGCTCAAAAAGAGCCGTTTCAACAATTCCCCTTTAAGAAAAGTCCACTTCCTGCATACGTCCAACCCGAAAAACGTACTTCCTGTTCTGGTGACCTTCTGTCATTTCCTCTTTGATAACGTCCTCGGAGCTATTGTTTTATTATAGCCACGCTGCGGACCTAGCTTGACTGCAAACCTATCCTACTCTCGTACGCCTGGAACCCTTCTGACCTTCAGATCTACAGACACAAACAAAACTTAATCGGGTTGGGTCAGGGAGGTGCATGTGGTTGCTGTAAAGTCTACCGGGATGTGGTCCGTCACTCCCGACCCACTTTAAAAGACACTGGTGCTGAAATCGACCCTACGCCTGACACCTGACTAGCTGGCCTTGAGGAGATAGGCGGGTCTGTTTTGTGTTTCCCAGTTAACCAATAAAAAGTGTTCAAAAGGACCCAATATCTGTCTAGTCCATCAAGCACGTTCTTGACCCATTATGACCTCAACAGGCCTCCAAACGATGAGGCAGAAGAGGGGAGAACCGGTCGGAACTCTTTCCTGATTGGCCCGAGGAAGTGGGTTCCAGTGGTAGAGATCCCTGTCTCTGTGAACCGTGGGTGCAGAGTTCTGCCCGACCAGATGGATGGATGGATGTATGAAGATGGCGAACACAGGGAGAGGTAGAGAGCGGATGTGTTGGTGAGACAGGGGGACAGGTGGACAGACGGTCCAGACAAAGTGGGATCAGAGAGACAGCAGGACTGGGGGGCAGCATGCTAGTGAAGCAGGGCAGAGGGGGAGAGAGGGGAAACACTGCATGGAGGACAGGAACTGGGAAACAGGCTAACCAGCCAAATCGAGTCTGCTGGATTCTCCTGACTTTAGGAAGTTTTGAGGGTCAAACAAGACTGGTAGGATTATGTGTATTTTACTGAAATGACTTCAATTAGACTCAATATGAATATTGTTTGTAGTTTTAGTTGTGTCATGTCAAGGTCATAAGATGTCTGTTTTTACCCATTAGTGGCTTTGACCTCCAATAGACATGACGCATCAATGACAGCCGAGGCTTCTGATTGGCTCAGATCTTCCCTCGTGATGTCACGTCCTCCTTACAGTGTTTTCACAGGGCCGATCGAAGACAAGGGAGAGTACACAAACACACACATCGCCACAAGACAGTCACGCACGCGCGCACAGAGGCCAACACACACACTTACCCCTCGCCTCAGACTCCGGAGGCATTGCATTCTGGGTTTGGACGTCATGAACTCGTTGAGGCGATGGGAGAGGGGCTCCTTCTGCTGCTTGGGAGACTGGGGGTCGTGTGGAACAGCAAAGGGTGAGGGCGGGGACGAGGCTGGGGGGGCGGGGGGGGGCTGGTGGGGGGACGTTAACAGGGACATAAGCTACCAGTGAGAGAGGGACCCGGAGACGGAGAGAGAGAGAAAGGAGGTAAAAGGAGGGGCAGATTCCAACGGGAAAGACAAAAGAAAAAGGAGGGGACAAAAACGAGATAAATAAGGCTCCGACAAATGTAAAAAAATAAATAAACACACAACAGAAGCAACATAATCAGTGAACACAAAAGACAACCGAAAAAAATAAGGAAAAAATAAGTTGTCCAGTTGTTATTCTGTGTGTAACTCAGTCAAAACACCGACAAATTAATCGGACAGGACAACATCAAAAGAAAGTCAGTTGGGAAGTGTTAAGGGGGGGACGAGCAAGCTAGCATGAGTGAAGCGAGGAGGTTTAACCAAGCACATGCGAGCGTTCATTCTGGGAACATTCCGCGCCATGTTTTTAAGTTTGTGTTTTGGACCTCTTCTCGCCTCTTGGAGCGACACACAAACACACGGACAAAGCGACCTCTTCGGACACTCGGACTCTCCTCTGGCAGCGGCTGAATTTCAGGGCTTTTCGTTTGAAGAAACAGGACTGTTCCAAACCACGGCAAAGAGGATGAACCAGTGAGTTGGAGGTTGGAGAGCCAGTTCCAAGGTTTAGTTCGCATTGTTTGGTCAGTGAACATGCAGGTGAGGGATTTAGACGTGCCTGTCAGTCGTGCTTCTCAGAAAGTGAGGAAAACGTATCAAGCCAACCGTGTTTCAACGGCTCTCACGCTGGTCATGGTGGAGCAGTGGCAATAACACCAAACTCAAATCTGAATTGGGACCCAGTCATCCTGTCTGATGAATCAGAACAGTGATCCAAAGATAGTCATATTAGCCTTTAAATTAATCAAAAGGTTTCAATATTAAATAAAATGTTGTTTTATTCTAAGCTTAATTTGTGTGTGTATAAATAAGACATTGTGAGTGTGTATACTCTCTATACAGTGTATATCTGTGTCCAATCCTACCACTCTTTCCAGAACATTCTGTTATTCTCAGACTTGGAGTCTGCAGAATATGGCCTTGCCGGTGAGGTCCAGTCTAATCAGCTGACCCTTATTCTTTAGTCAACAGACATCATACAGACAGGAAATAGCAAAATGTGGTACATCTTTGTCTCCCCTTCTCTCTCTCTCTGATACACACTCAACCCCCCCCCCCCCCCCCAAAAAAAAAAACCTTGCTCCTTCAAAGGGATACCATTCCGCCAAAATGGTTGCATCTCCCCATTCCCTCCATCCTCCATCCCTCCGTCTCCCCCTGGCTCCCCCTGGGAAGCTACGTGTGTGTGGGGAGGGGGCATTAAGCCAGATCAGCCATCGGACGGGGAGGAAGAGGAGGAGGAAGGGGGCTGAAGACTGTTATCGCAGGATGGGTAGACGAAGAGTCTGAGAGCAACCGGTTATTCTGTCAGGGAGGGGCGGGCCCGTGGAGGGTGAACTGAAGAGAGTGGGGGGGTTGGTGCGGAAGGGAACGGAGGGGTGTGGTGGGAGTAGTACAGTTAGTCTTGAGTGTGTTACGGAGGAGGTGGATGGGGGTGACTGCAGAACTAGAGGTGTCCAGAAGGGGTGATGGGGGAGAGAGGAAGGGAGGGGAGGGGAGGGGGAGGCAAGCAAAAACAACAACACTAACACTACAAAAATATACTAAGGTGTCACGACTACAAAAATACTACCAACCAAAGACACTCAACAAAGAACGAAATGCAAAAAAAAAATTATGAAACATCTTGCAGAAAAAAACAGCTCTCACTAACTAATTTAAGATCGACGAAAAAATTAAACACGACCCAGTTGTGTTTGATCAATTCTAAATTTGTACACCTAAATAACAAAGTCAACGGGCCAAATCCACGGACTTCCTGATCCGTGAAGACAAAGCCGGGAAGGTCCTATAGCCTATCATAATCCCTGCACTAACAGATAACCTTGCAGGTATGGTCGTACTTTGGAGTACCCGTGTGTTTGTGTGTGGTTACCTTGTTCTTGTTCTTAATGAAAGGCCACAGTTTTCCCTTGCTCTTGCCCCCCGCCCTCTCCTTGGGATCCCCTCGGGAGTTGGACAGGCTGGTTTCTGACACCGTCCTCTTCATGGCCTGGCCGTAGTCCTCGAAGTCCACGTCCCCCGGTGGCTCGAAGCCCGACTTGTACGACTCCACCACCTGCTGAGAGTCCTGGGGAGGGGGGTGGGGGGGCGGAGGGTTAGAAGAGGGGGGAGGGATGAAAATATGTTTTGGTGTTTTACCACCAAACTCTCACATTTCCTTCTGAAGGATCTAGAGCAGTGAGCAGAGGAAGAGCTGAGAGCCCAGTGTGTGGAGTGTGGGCTGACGCTATCTAATGACATTTTGAAGCCCTCGAAGCTACAGTGGCACCTAGTTAATGAAAGCTTAATACAAATATTTGTGGTGATCACATTTTATCATGTCATTGTATTATTTATTTAACTTAACTACTTAAGGTTTTAGCTTGTTAGCATGTTAAACTGTACATGGATTTGATCTATTATTGAATACAAATGAGTGAGATTAATTAATAAGGTTAGATTAGATTCAACTTTATTGTCATTACACAGGTACAGGGTAACGAAATACAGTTAGCATCCAACCAGAAGTGCAAAACAGTTAATCCAACAGAATATAATAAATATGGGTATACTTAGAATATACATAGTAATCTCTACAGTGTTAATATTTAATGGGCCCCGGGCCACTCTGCACGGAGAAAATTGGGCCTCAGGGTCAAAAAGGTTAAGAACCCCTGATCTAGAGTGAGCGTAACCCAGGACAGTGGAACAGTCTCTCAGTGCTTCACACACACAGGTGCACACGCACACATCTTTGTCGTGATTTTTCATCTGAGTGAAGGGGGTGTCAGATGGCTCAGCGGGTTAAGGCGGTGGCTCGTGATCGGAAGGTTGTGAGTTTGAACCCCGGCTGTGGCTATGCGATGTTGTGTCCTTGGGCAAGGCACTTCACCCTACTTGCCTCAGGGAGAATGTTCGGAAAATATTTGCCTGTTCCACAGACAACGACAATGAGCAGGACAACATCCTGTGTTTTACTGGGAGCGTGTGGACGTATGTGCGTGCGTACATGAGGTAACTGGACGAGGGGAAAGACCCCAATCTGTCAGACGGGAGCTATGGGGGAACACAGAAGACTCTGAGAGGCTGAGAGGGGAAAAAACACATTCATCACCATCCCTGTGTGTGTGGATGGGTGCCCACATGTGGGGGATATCGTTCGACGCTGATAAGACCTGGGGTCAGTGTTCAAGGATCAGGGAGCTGTCGACCAGAGTACAGCAGGGGAGAGGAGGGGGGAAGAGGGGAGGGGGTTTAAGGGGGTGGGGGGTCTAGGAGTGAGGGGGAGAAGGAGGTTAGGGGGTGGGGAGGTCATGTGAATGTGTTGTTCTCTGCCTGTGTTTACTGCATGAGTCATCTCCTAGGAGCTTGTCCACACGCAAACACCCGCGCGCAAGCGCGCACACACCCACCAACCCCACCAGGGATACACTTCATCAAGCGAGGCAGGCAGCCAGAATGAGACGTCTCCATATATCAAAAGACTCCTTCTAATCCGCCATCTTACTGGGTCTCGTAAAAGACACCAGCCAACCTTGAAACACATCGTAACTTGGCCAAACACTCACATGACGGATGGCTGGCAAAGCCTTCTACCGTTTAACAGTCTCAAGCTACCTCATCCATCCTAAAGGCTCCTTCTTTGTATTTCACTCACATGCGCTCTCTCTCTCTCTCAACCACTGTGTTTCTCTCTTTCCCTCCCCCCAGACTTCCCCTGCTAGACAGTTGTGGCATTACCAAAACCTAGGGAAGGAGAAAGAGGAAATTGCTGGATGTGTATCTGTTGTGTGTGTTATCTGTGTGTGTGTGTGTATGTTATGTGTGTGTGTTATGTGTGTGTGTTATGTGTGTGTGTATGTTAAGTGTGTGTGTGTGTATTTTATGTGTGTCTATGTTGTGTGTGTGTGTATGTTATCTGTGTATACGTTGTGTGTGTGTGTACGTTATGTGTGTGTACATCATTTACATTTACATTTATTCATTTAGCAGACGCTTTTATCCAAAGCAACTTACAAGAGAGAGCTTTGTGTGTGTATGTTATGTGTGTGTGTATGTTATGTGTGTGTATGTTATGTGCCTTTTTTGTTATCTGTGTATACGTTGTGTGTGTGTGAGTGTGTGAGTGCGCGTGTGTGTGTGTGTACTCACGCTCTTGGGGTCGACAGACTCAGCTGCTTTGGTCATGCCATCCAGACATTTCGACACGATGGGCAGCACTTGGCGGTCCACCTCAGCGAAGGTCTTCATACACACACCCACCCTCTCGATCCGCTTCTCCTCCATCTCCTGGATCTTCTACGCACACAGACACACACACACACATCAGCCCTATTACCCCAATGCTAGATAAGGATTCTTAATTGTCTTTTTCAAATGAAATGTGTGGTCACAGTCTGTATGGATACTGACTAACTTAACATTGGGACAATGAAAATACTCTGGAGATGACTGTGTGGTGTTTACCTGGAATATTCTGGGGATGACTGTAGTGTTTACCTGGAATATTCTGGAGATGACTGTATGGTGTTTACCTGGAATTTTCTGGAGATGACTGTAGTGTTTACCTGGAATATTCTGGGGATGACTGTGTAGTAATGCTCGTTCTGATCGTGGTTGAATTTCTGCAGGTAATCAGAGTAGTCCTTCTTACTGTCGGACGCCATCTGGTGCCTCATCTGGGCTTGCTGCCTCGCCTGGAGAAGAACGCCAACACACATGTGAATGACATACACACACGCATGCTAAAAAAACGGATGATATCAGACAGAACACAACATGCTGTTTACACTGACACACACACAGTGCTCTCAGGTGCGAGTCCACTGTTAGTTCAGCCGAAGCAGAAGCAGCGATGGTAAACACAGCTTCCTGTCGGCCAGACACACACCACGCTGACACACAGTCAGGAAGGCCTCTCAGGCTCTATTTATAGGCGGCCTGGCTTTGTCAATGTTGGCCAGGTGGAACATCGTAAATCAAACGCATGTGTGTGTGTAAGGGGGAGGGAGGGAGGGGCAGAGCAGTGGAGTGTATTATAGATCTGTAATAAACAGATGGAGATAAAGAGATTATCTCAGTCATGTGGTGTGGAGTTTTGATTTGTCTTTCTCTCTCTAGACCAAGCGCACACACACACACACACACACACCAGAGACTCAGAGGAGGAGGTTCTCGGGAGAGGTTCAAATGGGACCCGGCCCAGTCTCAAATCCACATAGCAACATAGCAGAACAAGGAGCCAGAATCACCGGACACACCGAGAGGAACATTGTGTCCTCCCTCCCTCCCTCTCTCGCTCCTCCTACACCTCTTGGACTAGGGAAGATTAAATGTAGTCCAGATTCTCCCACCCACACAACAGGCACACGTCGACACAAACACAGCCACAATCTCGTTGTCGCACACACTTGCGGGTTGTGGGGCTGGGAGACAGCGAGAAAAGCTAACAGACACAGATATATTTCCACTCTGACTCGGGGGTTGACAGGCGGTGACTCTGTGGAAAATGGCTTTGGCAGGCACAGACAGGGATGAAGTGAGCATGGGCCCACGCCTGAGAAGCCCTATGTTGAACCACAGCCGGCAGGTCACGTGAATAGGTAACATATCATCTATTCTAGGGAGACAGGTGGCTCAGCGATTAAGACGTTGGGCTCATGACCGGAAGGTTGTGAGTTTGATTCCGGGCTGTGGCTATGTGACGTTGTGTCATCGGGGCAAGGCACTTCAGCTTACTTGCCTGAGGGTGAAAGTCCCTGTACTTGCTGTAAGTCGCTCTGCTAAATGAGTATTTATTATTTGATATAATCTATTCACAAGGTGTCCTCATGTAAGGGTCTGTGCCACCAGGACCCAGGAACAGAGGAAGGCAGATTTGTTTGAAAGACTTGAGCACATAAGACACTTACATCTTTGTCGATTTCAGACACCTGAAGAAGTGAAAAGTTTGACCGCTCAACATAATTTCCTGTTTAGGTTTGAGGACAGGATGTTGCCTTGCACTCACCAACTTGTACAGTAAATTCTCCCTTCGCGTCAAGGAAACAGACGGCCGCAAAAAACGGTTTACTTTTTCTACCTCGTATCGACGAGCATCCTGAATGAGAGCGAAAGGCCGACTCTTTTAACAGCTTTGGGTGTGAAAAAACGGTCAGCTTTGTCACAAAAGCCAAGTCTAACAGCTTTGCATCACCCTGGACCCACGCAGACACCAACCAGAAATAGATAAATAGCTCAGACACGGTGACTGGGACAGCATTGAACGAAAAAAGCGACTCAAATAGAAGCGAGTAACTAATACCACAGGTAAAAAAACACAATGGGTAAGACTCTAGAAGGCCAGACAGTCCATGGAGGACATCAGACAATGCAAGGTGGGGTGTGTGTGTGTGTGTGTGAGTGTGTGAGTGTGTGAGTGTGTGTGTCTGTCTGTGGGTACCAGGAGATTATGCAGTGCGGTGGAGTGATTAGGATGGTGCATGTGCACATGTTTGTGCGAAAGCGCGTGTGTGTGTATGTGTGTGCGTGTGTGTGTGGGGGGGGGGGCAGTGCAGGTGCGCGCGAGTCAGCAGTGATCATGACTGTGCGAGGACTGAGACAGACGCAGGCTCGGCTCAAAGAACCTACCTTGTGAAAGTTTGGCTTCAAGGCATTGCAGAAGGTAAATTAGCAAAACACACACACACGAAAGAAGGGGCATTAACTACTTTCTGGTGACTGGCGAACAGGAAGCGGTTTCATAACCGAACGACACCACATCCTGTTCTCATTTGCCAATTCCTACTTTGGTATCACATATTCACATTCAGAAATCAAATCAAATGAAATCAAACTTAGATTTTTTACCCCGTAATGTATTTCATACCAAGGGGCAACACAAAGCGCGTCACAAAGGGGAAAAGGGGGTGTACAAACACGTTTGGCGAAAGTAATTCTGGAAGTCGTTTTACGGAATTTAGTGAGAAATTCACTTCCTTTCGATATTTTCAGAAGTGTATAAAGAAACAGTTAGAGT
Source organism: Protosalanx chinensis (assembly GCA_030340685.1). NCBI lineage: Eukaryota > Metazoa > Chordata > Actinopteri > Osmeriformes > Salangidae > Protosalanx > Protosalanx chinensis. The sequence continues at coordinate 3,606,278 of CM059329.1, forward strand.
GTTGAAAGATGGCCCTCAAAAAGAAGAAGCGTGAGAGCGCAAACATCCCAGTACAGGAACCATGCTGTGGCTATGGCAACGCATCGTAAACAACTGCATCAACAGAACAGACCGTGGAACCTGAACAGGCAACCGACTGAGAGGAAGTGGTGAGAGCAAGAGCGACTTCACATCCTGTCAGTCGGCAGGTCGCTAGCTAACAGAGAAAAGGGCAGTGCAACCACCCATCAGGCCCAGATCATTCATGGAGGTAGCAGACTGAACTCGATCAGTATTCACAGTCAGTGACCAATGCTCTTTTGTAAAGCTCTCTCTTGTAAGTCACTTGGGATAAAAGCGTCCGCTAAATGAATAAACTTAAATGCAATGGGTTCTTTGAAATGCATTCCCTCTCCCACCCCCCTCCCCCATCTCTCTCGGTTTCACTCTCCCATGCTCCCTCCCTCCATTTTGGGTCAGGCATCTCCTCCAATCGTAGGGAAACGTGTGAAAGTGCGACTGAGGGTTTCTCAAACGCAGGCGAAGGCAGAAGCTGTCTGGATGTGGTCTGAGGTGTGAACCCCTGATGAGAGGGTTCTGTAGGCCAGGGAGCTGCTGGCACCAGACCACAACTTTTATGCTCCATCAACTCTCGTCTCTTTAGGTTAATTTTAGAGGCTGGTTTGGGAGTGTGTGTGACACTAGGACATTGGGCTGGAGGATTGTGAGTAGACCCAGGGGTTTTTCCAGAGACTTTGGGTGAATGTGGACCACCGGGGCCTGATGGGAACCCGGTCAGACATCTACCACGCTGAATACACACAGTACACACACAAATATGAATATATACACTGTATATGTTACACTGTCTTGCCCATTCCCCCTGAGACTGAGCTGACAGGAAAGTCATGATGAGATCTCAAACATCTCTCTTTCTCTCTCACTTCATTTGGTATTTCTTCGGGACTAGTTCCTGCTGATGATGTGGACAAGACATATAGAAGGGAGGCAGTTTGCCCAATCCATCCTCTTCCAAACTCTTTCCCTGCTTTGAATTCTGGGATTACCAGGAGACAACAACACACCTGAATGCATGTTTGCTAGTATGGTCTTGACACCCCGTAAAGAACTGGCTCTGTTGGACTCACATCTCCTTACTGTTGACCATCCATCTCTCCCTCTCCTCTCTGCACTATTGTCCATTATTCTGCCTGTCTCTTCTACCTGCTTCTCATCTCACATATGTGATGGTACTCCTACATTTGCATTCAGTAATTATCCAGAGGAACTGGACACTGGGTAATCTCCTGATTACTAACCTGTCTTCTTAACCAGTAGAGGGATTTATCCACTGCTGACTCCTCTTAATACAAGAATAAATTATCCCTTATTAGTCTCACAGTGGGGAAATTTCACAGGCGCACACATGTTCAGTGCATTGGCTTTGAATCAAACCCCCACCGGTAATCGAACCCAGGCCTTCTGCACATGTTAGGCAATAATCCTACCACTGAACCACCAGTGCTGCCTGGAGTGACATCAATTCTATACTATTTTCTCCTACCTGCTTCTAGTTGACATCTCTCCTGTACAAGGGCAGATTTAGATTTGACTAATGAATGAGTCAGCTGCTACATGCATCCTCTATATATTTACATACAGTACATTTACATTTAGGGCAACATATTTAGATTTACATTTAGTCATGTAGCAGATGCTTTTATCCAAAGCGACTTACAGCAAGTACAGGGACATTCCCCCCTGAGACAAGCAGGGTGAAGTGCCTTGCCCAAGGACACAACGTCATGTAGCCACAGCCACAACCTTCCGATTCATGAGCCCAACACCTTAACCGCTGAGCCACCTGACTCCCTGCCGACACGGCATTAATCGGCACAGCCAGGAATCGAACCCCCTCCCTCTGCCTCTAACCCCCTCCCTCTGTCTCCAACCCCCTCCCTCTTCCTCCAACCCCCTCCCTCTGCCTCCAACCTCCTCCCTCTGCCTCTAACCCTGTCTGTCTGCCTCTAAACCCCTCCCTCTGCCTCCAACCCCCTCCCTCTGACCCTGTCTGTCTGCCTCTAAACCCCTCCCTCTGCCTCTAACCCCTTTCCTTCTGCCTCTAACCCTGTCTGTCTGCCTCTAAACCCCTCCCTCTGCCTCTAACCCCTTTCCTTCTGCCTCTAACCCTGTCTGTCTGCCTCTAAACCCCTCCCTCTGCCTCTAACCCCTTTCCTTCTGCGTCTACCCCCCCGCCTCTTACCCCCCTCCCTCTGCCCCTGACCCCCTCCTCTGCCTCTAACCCCCCTCCCTCTGCCCCTGACCCCCTCTTCTGCCTCTAACCCCCCTCCCTCTGCCCCTGACCCCCTCCTCTGCCTCTAACCCCCCTCCCTCTGCCCCTGACCCCCTCTTCTGCCTCAGCAGTGCAGAGACCCCGCCTCAAGCAGGACCTGGGATTCTGTCAATTACTAAAACAAAAAGGCCACCAAACACACTTACATTAAACACACACACACACACACAAAGAGAAGACTTGACATGATGTAATTGCATACGTGGAGCAAGCCTTGAGCAACCGGCCAACACTGCAGGCCAATATTGTCTCAAAATATCCGTCTTACTTCATTTTCATTTACGCACACGCTGGCAAACACACACATTTCATATTTCCGAATTAATTTGCGGCCATTTACGGTCTTGCCCCGGCAACAAAAAGGAGAAGAAAGTCGAGCAACTCGTGGAGAGACTCCCATAGTTGAACTCCCATTAAATCTGGCCGTGGCTGAGGGGGCGGGGTGTTGTGTCCGTAGCAAATGCGCGTGTGTTTGTGCTTGCGTGTCTAATGCTGCATGCTTTTGTGAGTAATTGTGTGTTTGTGAGTGCATGTTAATAAGAGTCCTGTCAGTTTATCTGTAATTTATTCTGCATGTTTATCGTAAAGGAATCATGTTCATGTGTTAGACATTCCGTTGGCCATAACAAAACTCAACAAACTCCATGGCAACACGGATCTACGCCCCCCTGCTTTCACTTGCAGCTCACAACATCCTCCTTCGCTCAAAATCCACTTTTAATTCTATGTTTATTTGTGCAGCTTTTACAAGCCCCATGGCCCAATCGACCTCAAATCGCCTGTGGTAACATCCCATAACGTCATCGGAACCCAGTGCCATAGCAACATAGCTGGACGCTAAACGTACCAGGCCAGGAAGGCCATTGGGTTAGTGCAGGAGAGTGTCTGTCATGATGGCCTTGTACAATGCCCTGGCTTTGCAAACAAAAACTCCCGCAAACCCATTATGTGTGTGTGGCTTTTGTGTGTATGGGTAAGTTTGTTGCATGTGTGCTGTCTGTGTACATGGCTGTTTGTGTGTGATTGACATGTTTTTTGTGTGTTTTTTTTTCCATGATGAGAGCCTGGATTAGCGTGTGTGTGGCTGGAGGGGGGCAGACAAAAAAGGGGAAACTGGTTCCCATCAGTCGGTCGCATCGGCGCTCTTTCCTCTCTCCCGGCCTCCTCCCCTCTCTCCGTCTGTCTCCAAGGGATAATATGTTGGTTCCTAACAGACAAGTCCAGTGAGTCTCTGGGTTTTCTTTGCCCTCTCTCTGTCTCTTTCTCTCCCTCTGGCTCCTGCCCCTTGTCTTGTCTTTGCGCTGCAGTGATATGTTGGTTCCTGTCAGCTCGGTACAGTGCAGCACTGGACCCATTGTGGCATCTTGGCCCCGGGTCTGGGCGGCCTCACAGAGGAGCCTTGTTCCCACCCAGATTAGCATCATAATCGGGTCTGAAGAGTCCGCAACCACCGCAGATCATCAGACGCGCCGCGCACTCCCAAACCCAGAATGCCTTGCGGCATGCCCAGAAATCAGCGGGTATGTCGGCTGACAAGGCCTAGAGGAAGTGACATCAGACTGAAGGCCTTGGTGTTAGGTAGTGATGGAGAAGTGGATTTACTGGTAAATACAAACACACACAAACGTACTCACAAAACACACACGTTCACGCACTCGTTCCCACATCAATAAGGAAGTGAGACACACACACACAGTCCCCACACAGTGGCCAGCCTGCTAGCTCAGTGCTCCTGGGCAATCATGAGAGCTGAGGATTCGGGGGACGCTGCACATCACTGGGCAATTCTGAGAAACAATGGATGCCTTCACAGTGATAAACACCAACACACATATACACACACACACACATGCCCACACACTGCCCTGGCCTGAGATACTGTGACACTGTAATGCTGGGCCTCTAAACTCATGTGGCACAAACAGAGAGAGAACAGGAGGGGAAGAGAGCAGGAGGGGGAGAGAAAGAGAGAGAGAGAGTGAAAGACAAACCGAGAGAGAGTGAGAGAAAGACAGTGAGAGAGAGAGAGTGAGAGAGAAAGAGAAAAGACAGAGAAAGAGAGAGAGAGTGGGAGAGTGAGAGAGAGAGATGAAAAGAGCGAGAGAGAGAGATTGAGAGAGATAAAAAGAGTAAAGAGCGAGTGAGAGAGGAAAAAGAAAAAGAGAGAAAGGTGGGGAACAGCAAGATCCCAAGGGAGGACTGTACAGAGGGAGAGAGGGAGTGAAGGGTGCAGTGTGTCGGCGTGGCGAGGAGGGAGCGCCAGAGAGAGGCGCCGCCCTGGTGGCCCCCCCCGGGGCGACGTGTACCTTCTCCACATCGGCCTTCGTCACGTTGATGTCGGCGTCCATCTTCTCGAAGTACTGCTGGGCCCGGTCAGCCTCCTTGCAGTCCCTCTCAAACTTCCTCTTATACTGGAGAGGAGAGAAAGAGGCCGCTCTGAACAATGGACAATAACCTCCAAACATGCGATATACTGTATACAACAACACATGCTATCATGCACCACTAACATACTACAGATCTTTGACCTTTACGAAGGAGGGGCTTGAACGTCATCCGACATTCGCAGACGCGTGGCACATTAGACCCAGCATTGTACGGCACAGACATCAATCTCATTATATACAGTGGCAGGGTTCACTAGCCCGTGCTCTATACACACTCCCAAGACCCCTAACAGAGTCATTCTGACATGGGAAAAAAGAAGGGGTGTCGAGTCTGGAGATTAAACAAATGTCTGTGGTGGATGTTTTGCGCTCCGAAAACTCATCCATTCATCCGCGTCTCTCTCCCCCTCTCTCCGTAGGGACAATCCGTGCTTGTTCTGGGAGAGGGCACTCTGAACCAGGGCTAGTCTGCCTAGCTGTACCCCACCCCGCATGCACAATGAAATCATTGAACAACGAGAGAGAGAGAGAGAGAGGGAGGGAGAAAAGTGTCAGTTAAAGGGAGAGAAAAGAGAAGAGGCAAACACGCTGGCTGACGTTCTGTCTCTATTCCTCTCCCTCCCCTCCCTCCCTCTCTCCACCTTCCCTCCCTCCCTCCACCCTCCCTCCCTCCCTCTCTCTGTCTTTCGGTGACAGGGTCAAAACTGAGATAAGCGGCTAGGTCATGTGCACACTCAAACCCCTCCGATAGTTGGGTTCCTCTTTACTAACAACTTTAACATCAGCCAGTTTGTTGTTGGTGACAAATTCTCCGCTATGTCTGATGTCTAGGATCCAGAGCAAAGTCCCTATACCGAAAGTACCAGCAAATACAATAGCCGGTGCCAATTTGACCCCTGTGTTCACCCCTCCGCTCCTTCCCAGCATGCATACTAAAGGTTTAGAACAGGGCTTTGGCAGGAAGGTTGTGGGGGCATTGTATTCTCCAATCTGCCATAAATCCCACCCTGATGATTTTCCTTTCGACAATTCCATACATTCGATTTCCTCTAATCCTCGCCAGATTCCCTGCTCTGCTTCTGTGACCTCCTGGAAGCATGGGAGGTACTGAGGAGGGACCTGACAACGTCCTGCCACGGCATAAGACGGTGGCTGAGGAGTAGAGTATTATGGAAGTGCTCTACTGGTTCACGGTAGTGGCATTTCTGTAATACAATGTGTGAAACCAATGTGTGAAACCAGCAATATAAATGCACAGTGGGAAGGGAGGGGCACCTGCAGTTATTGTGGCAGTGCTGTGCGTCCGTTGGACATGTTAGCGTGTTGGTGCGTTACACTCACCGATTCCAGCTGCTTCCACGAGCTCTCGATGTGCTGCTGGGCTTTACGGCCATCTTGGAAGTGCTGACAGAGGGAGAGGGAGGAGAATAGACAGGGAGGGAGAGGGCGAGAGAGAGTGGAAGAGAGGGAGGGAGAGACAGGGAGAGAGGACAAACTGTTAGCATCGTATGGGGACGTTCTTTCCTTCGTGCTGGAGTTTCATCTCTGAGAGGCTTTCTGCCAGGTGTTCCTACGAAGCAGAGCCACCTTTAAACGAGGTCGAGATGATGATTCACGGAGCTCTGCTGTCTCTCACCTTCCCTCCCCCTCCCTCCCCCCAAAGACTGCAATGCTTCTATTGGATAAAAAACCCGAGATCTCGCTGACCGACTCAGCCTAGATGACAGGCGCGGACGCCCACCCCCACTCTGTCACGTGTCAAGTGCGTGTGTTGATCCGCCCGCCCGATACCCTCAGGCTGGGCAACAGAACGAACGATGACGGCCTCCGCCGCGCCCTCGGCCCTAGCTGCGAATCAGAACGGGAGAGGGTCCGCTTCTCTTGTTCTTCGTCTGATGAGCAAGAAGCTTATTTGGTCGGTCAGGTGATGAGAAGGGTGCGGTTCGGTGACTCAATGGCGAGTAGCGAAAGGGGGCAAGCTGCTGGCGATTAAGAAAGGGCAGAAGAAGAACAAACTGCCTCTCTGATAAGTCCACCGGGCTGGAAAAACGATGAGACTTCACTGAGGCGTGAAGGTGTGTGTGGGTACCGTGCTAGGTGCAAATGTGGGGCTTTTCTGAAACAGATGGGGGTAGCCGGACAACCTGACAGGAAGGCGACAGGAAAGAGAGAGACGCAAACTAGGATGTGGAGAAAGAAGAAGAGTAGATTGAACATGCCTTTGTGGGTCTCTGTAGGCTGGCTTAAAGAGGATATTACATTACATGGAGCAAGAGAGAGAGTCATCCTCAGAGAATTTAAGATGGCCGCCTCCACAGCCAGCCCTTGCCAGTTAGGCCATATTGAGCGGGGTGAGATGGCAGCTGTCGGTCTGGGCACACTCTGTAAACACGCTGGGTGTTTTTCTAAAAGGCCCCACTAGGCCCTGCCCCCCTCCAGGGAGAGACAGAGAGATCGTGAGAGGGAAAGAGAGGGAGCGGAAGCGAAAGAGAGGCAGCCCGAGTTGTCTGCCAAAAAGGCTGAGGACGTCTCTCCCTGCAGTTCTGGGTCACAGTGAAAAACACTGAGACAACAACAAGGACTGTCTGTATTAACTCACTGTATGTGTGTGTGTGTGTGTGGATCCGAACACGGTGCACCTCGAAAACTCTCACTTCTCCCTCCCCGGCCTCAAACGGAACACGGAGCCAAGAAGGAACTGAAGCGCTGTTTTGGAGGAAGTACTTCAAGTACTTAACGGGGGTGGGTCCAGAATTCTGCAGAGAAGGAGGAGCCAGACAGCGCCCCCTCCTCATTTCATACGTGACAGCATAAAAAAAAAATAATGTTCCTATCCCTAGACCTTTAGATCAAGGCATGACATCATTGTTGTCCTGCAAGCCAACTTCCCTGATCGAGCGAACATTGTTGCTCCATGACAACATGTCCAACGCCAGTTCGACTGATGAGAACGAGGAAGATGTGGAGACATGGGGGGAGGAGAGGAGGGGGGGGGGGGGGGAGGCATCCAAACCCTCCTGTTGGTTCTGAACAACGCATCCTCCGTCAAACAGAATATCAATGAATGATCGCGCTTCTCCTCCGTAAGGCCACTTCTCCTCTTGTCGGTGTGTCGGTATGTGCATGTGGGGATAAGCGTGTGTGTGCTGCAGGCAGGGCCCTGCTCACACGCTCCCCATGTGAGGCTGATAGGTTGGAGTCTCACATCCCAGTTCCTGACTCATCTCGTGCAGATAAGCTGTAGCGGGTCTGAAACCATGCAGTTCCTGCTGTGGAGAATCAGGTGCATGTTCTCTCCTCAAACAAAGAACTTATCTGTGGCCGGTCGACCTGCTCCTGCTGTTACTGGTTAGAACTTAACTCTGGGAAAGGCAGGCCCGTCTAAAATCAGTAAGCCAGGTATTACATCAGCCAGGCGTGACAGAGGAATGTGCGTAATTGAGGCAGACAGAACCCCAGCAGAACTACGTGGAGCTGGTTAAAAGGTCAGGCCCTGATTTAGCAGCCTCGCCGCTCTTGAACACTGTCTCCGCCTGACATTAAACAGCTGAGCTACAACTCCTTCTCTCTCGGTCTCCTTCCAGCCCTCTCTCTGTTCTGCCTCTCCCTCTACCCTCTCTCCATTCCATCCCTCTTTCTATTCTCCGATCCTCCCCTCTGTGGAAAATTTGCACATGCCCAGATTGGGTCATACCCCCCCCTCCCGCCCCCTCTCCTCCCTCCCACACACACACACACACACACACACACAGTGTAGCTCTAATCCCTCCAACAGCTAGGCTGGAGGTACAGACATACCTGAGTCTATGAGAACAGTATTTACTGTAAGAGACAGTCCCTGAGAAGTCCATTAGAAGACAGTTCAGACAGTATAGAGTTACAGGAAGGGTTAGCAAAACCAATCCAAGCAGATGAAGGAAGGGGAGGGGGAGGGGGAGATGGGCAGGAGACTTTAGTGACGTTTCATCGTTTCAACTATTCGTTGTCGTTTTTGACATGTTCCGGTATTTTCCGCTCCCGTCTTCTCCTTCTGTTCTCTTTCTCTATTTTCTTTCTCTACGCACATTCCACTGTGACCAAAGTGTTTCCTCCAAAGAGACGGACTGCGCTCGTGCGCACGTGTCTCTGAGAAAATGGGAATTCCTTCGAGACACGATATCGTTTGAGGCACCTGTCACGCGTTGTTTGTGATCCTGCGTCTCTCTTTAAGTGTTTAACTGTTTTGCATCTCCTCAGCTTAGAAACCTCTAAAGATTCCTCTTTAAGTCCTCCTCACTGATCCCTCCATGCAGGCCTCCGCAGGTGCCCCTGCCTGTTGCACTTACACGAGCTGGGAGGTGTTTAAGGGTCTTTATCGGCCATTGTGACATGGCACAGCTAAAGCCGGTGAACACCCAAGGGGGCAGGGGGGACAGACGTGCCGAGTAAACAAATCTTAAGATGATTCGTCGGCGGGCACACACACACATACTTAGCTTCCTCATCCTGCATTAACCCTGACCGCTTCTTTGGAGATCCCCCCCACCTTCGCCACCTTACACACACACGCTCACAAACACACACGCAAACACACACGCAAACACACACGCAAACACACACGCGCACGCGTGTTTGTCGACGAGAGGACCGCGTGCACAAGAGGGCGACCCGATACGATAATCTGGAGTGACCCGCAAATTGACGTGGGTGTGTTCCGTAGGGTTAACAACGACGTGGGCAGTTTGCCAGGCTCTCAGGTTTACACCTCCAGTGACCTCTGGGGGGCGCCACTCGCGAGGCTGCGCTGAGCTGGAGAGGCTCTTGACAAAGCCACTTATCGACACCAAACTAACCCAACTGCCAGCCACGTCTCTATCGCCATGGAAAGGAAGGTTTGGGGGGGAGAGCGTCTGTTCACGAGTGGGACGAAGATCGTTTGGGTGGATTTCTCCCAAACCCCCGTACAGAGTAACTGCTCTTTTCTTTGACGGCTCTAATGAGAACGTCAGTCTCCTCAAATGTGAAGCGCCTGGCAAATCCGCCGTTAAAATAGCAACCCGCCGTGGAACAAGCCCTCCTGCTTTTAAAGGGAATGTGAGCTGATGCGCTGATTGGTTGATTGCACATTAACCCCAAACCACACCTATCGCTATTTTAGCCACTTCAGACCAACCCACTTTAGCTTTGTGCTGGACGCAAAAGTAATTTATCCCACCGGTAAAACAGCAACAGCGCCCGAGCTACTTGCGCTTCGCGCTTGACACTTTCATTTCAGATCATGTAAATAAGGCCGTTATATCTTTAGACTGAACATCCTGTCTCATACTGCTGACCTTAGATTGACAACTACTATTGTGTCCCGCACCACGTTGCTGTATGTTAATTTACCAATCTAACCATCCAGGAAAAACTGAGGGGCTCTAGCTAGGGGTAGGTAACCCTGGTTCTAAGGAGCCACAGTCCTGAAGATTTTTTATGTTTCCCTGCTCTAGCCCACCTGATCCTAATGAAGGGACGTTAACTAGCTCTGTGGATGACTCATACTGACCCCCTTAATTACATTTAGCTACATTTATACTGCCTTACATCTGGCCCTTTGAGGGTCACCCTTATGCTGATGCGGCCCTCTGTGAAAATGAGTTGGACACCCCTGATGTACAGTATTACGCAGCATGCAGAAAAAGTCAAAGCTACCAGCAAACCGTGTGCCAGATATAGATCTACAGTGAAACGTTAAACAGAAAGCTACAACTATAAAAGTCCTTTAGTGCCACTGTTGCCTCAGACAGAGATACAGGAACATCATTTAAAGCAGGCTAGCTTATTTTTTTTGTCTCGTTAATTATGAATGAGAAGTTCAGCTCAGCGACTACACACACCAGCAGAGGTAAGACATGGAACAATACTGGAAGCACTGAAACAGCCATGGGGAGAAGCGCTTGTTTTCTATATGGAGTGGGGTCAATCACAAGACATGAGGCCAAGACCTAAGCTGAGCTGAACCAGGCCAGGCCGAGTTGTGCCAGAAACAACAGCGCAAAAAGACCCGAAGGGCAAGGAAGATTCATCTTCAAACAAACAGAGAGACAGTTGAGAGCTGGAAATCCCCTATTTTTCTCATCCTCGTTAGCTCTCTTTTTTTCCTGCGTCTCCCCCTCTCTTTCTGTTTATCATTCAAATGTCCCTCACTTCCTCTCCCCCTTTCTCTCCCCCTTTCTCTCCCTGTCAGGCCTCCCTCTCTGACTCCTCCGCTGGTCTAGCTCCGCACCGGGAGCAGGAAGGAGAGGGCGACATCGCTCAACTGCTTCCTGTCTCGCGGCGTCGGAGGGAAACACGTCGGTTGTTTCTCCCAGTCTGTTCCTCCACGACCTACCCTCCGACACGGAGGAGCGCAAACGATGTCTCCCTCTGGTTAGTCCTCCTCTCCACACCCTCCAGAACGTGTCGCCAGGGAGGGGAGGAGAGGGGACATTACCTTTACATTTATTCATTCAGCAGACGCTTTTATCCAAAGCGACTTCCAGGAGAGAGCTTTACAAAAGATCATCCGTCACTGAGTATAGCAACGTGAAAGACCCCAAAACATAGCAGGCTTATAGATTAAGAAACAGACATTGTGAAAACCAATAAGTTTCAAGGGAAGAGCTATAAGAGCATACAGCCGAATAGTTTACAAATTTACGGTGAGTCTCCAACGGACAGTGGTCTACCTGTAGGACACAAACAATAAGGCAACAACGCTAACGAGTTTCTGCTCAGGGATTTAACAAAGTCATTCTGAGTCTGAACAACAACAATTGATATTTCGAAGTGCCATTAAATTCTCTCACATTAACAGCGATACAGTCCGCCCCCTTTCAGTTTCATCAGCTTGCTCGACTTGCGGCAGCGCTAACGTCGCTTGCAGCAGTGTTGCTCCGTGTCGTCAAACTGGGAATGCGACTAAAGCGTGGCCACCTTAGCGAGGTGGTTTTGTAATTGTCCAATAAGCTCTTAAATGGCCGAGGAGACAGAGACAGAGGGAGGGAGATCGTGTTGAAGAAAAGAGAGAGAAAGACAGAGAGAGGCTCATGTCAGCTTGGCGGCTAGGCCCTGGTGGACGGATGGCTGAGTGTATCTATATTTACTCAGCCATGACCTCAGCCCTCAGGACCTGGAGAATAGGACGCGCCAATGGAAAGGGCCTCCCTCTACTTCCTGTTGGCCAGGCCGGCTGTTCTCCATTCAGAGCCAAGTTGAACTGTCTAAACGACCCCATCAACTGCCAAATCAAGCACTAGCCTGAGAAAGAGGCAGGAAGACAGATGACAAGATTCCACCAAAAGACAAAGGAAGATGTATAGAGCATAGAGAAACATGTGCATTGGGTAAGAATGTTGTCTACCATTTACATCAGTGTTGTCAGACTTGTGCCATCTAGAGAGAGTAGAGAAAGTAATTAGTGAAATCAGCTGGTGTAGTGCCTGGATGACGCGAAAACCTGCGCTCACTTGGTCCTCGATGGCACAAGTTTGACAACGCTGGTTAACATGGATACAGGCTGTCAGGGATTGGTTGGGGGAGACAGATATGTCGACAGGAAGTGATGTTCTACCGTTTTCCTCTCGGCTTTGAGGTCCTGGAGGTAGCGCGAGAGTTCAGCGATGATCTGGGCGGTGAGGTTCTCCCCGATGACCTCGTGTTGACCCGCATAGTCGTTCAGCTCGTTCAGGGTCATCATGAAGGCCCGGCATGACGTGTACCTGGGCGCAGACAGGAAGTGATGTCATAGAAAGGAAGATGAACCGTGAGGGACGATTTAAGCAGAAACTGCACATGGAGCAATATTATACAGTAGTATAACAATTATAAATACTGTACAAAACTAAAGTACAGGAAGCCATTTTGGATATGTGGGTGTCAAACTCACTTGTTTTCCTCCTCCTCTCTTGAGTTCTTCTTGGGTTGATATTTCTTTGACAGGTTTCTGTGGGGAGAGACGGTTTGAAACCCGGTGAGTACCACATCATTTTAATATACTCGGCGGAACAGGTGTTTGGGGTAAATGTGCTCCCCTACGGCCAATATTCCTGTCAGAGCCAAAGGACCATCTATCTCTTCATAATATCCAATCTGCCAGAGTGCACTCTCTCTCTTTCTCTCGCTTCCTTTCTCTCTTCCTCCTTCACTCTGCCTTCCACGCCTACCTCCCTCCCTCCACCGCAATCCCCATTTCCCGCTTAAAGTAATAACTATCATGCCCTCAGGAGCAACTATGGAGATCCAACCACCGTGAAGCGGTCAGCTATTCTCTCCTGCAAAGTCTCCCTTCCTCTGCGTCGCTTGGCATAGGATGAATGCAGGTCTGGTATGGATGTTTGGTGCAGCGTGTTATGTTTGTCTGAAAGGGGTAATGGGGGGACATATCTGAAGCGTGCGTGTGAGGGGGTTGTGGGATGTTGGAGATGGGCTACAGCTTCATGGCCGCGGGGCCATGTGTTCAACAATCTTCGGAGGATTGTTCTTCTCAGTAACTCTCTCACACATTTTCGCTGTCTGTCACTCGAGGTCTAACATTCACCTAGTTCCTTCCGTGGCTGCCAGCACTGTTTGAGTAACACACAGGAGAGCCAGGGAGAGACAGACAAAGAAATAGATAGATAGAGTCTCATGTCGACTTGGCAAGAAAGAGAGACAGTTCTGGAGTCTGGATTTCTGCAACAACCAACCTTTACACCTCAACCATAATGAAAGCTTTAAAAGCAATTGATTTTAGCCTTCACACACGCACGTAAAAACACATGAACCAGTACTGCCAAACACTTTCTAGTAGAATCCACCTAGAGACGACAGTAGACCAGACAAGCCAATTCGATTTGGGCAGACATGTAGAAAGCAAATCAGATGCACCAAGGCATGCGCAGTTGCAGTGAGCGGTGAGTCACTGGTGGTCTTCATTCGTGCGTTATCATGTTTACGACACTGTATTCACTTCCCATAATGCCCCTCATCATAGATACAGGTCAGACACTTCAAGCATAAGGACTCATTCAAATCTCAGGTTGACATTGACAAAACAGTTTTATTCAAGCAAGTGGGCTTGTTTACAGCATAACCAAAGCAAGAGACAGTAGCCACAAATATAACCATAAAAAGTTTAATTATCTGATAAAATAGGAGTCAGTATAGGAGTTTGATTCCCGGCTGTGGCTATGTGACGTTGTGTCTTTGGGCAAGGCACTTTACCCTACTTGCTTCAGGGGGAATGTCTCTGCACTTGCTGTAAGTCGCTTTGGATAAAATGTGGAGTCATATAGTGGTAAGGGAGTCGGGCTAGTAATCAGAAGGTACCTGGTTTGAACCCTGTCTGTGCCAACATGATGTTGTGTCCTTGGGCACTTCACCCTACTTGCCTCAGGGGGAATGTCTCTCCACTCGCTGTTGTAAATCACTCTGGATAAGAGCGTCTGCTAAATGCCTAAATGGAACTGTAAAATAACAACTGTAACCTTCTACTTATTTAGACTACGTTTTTACTAGGTATCATGTTCCAATGTAGCTTCAAACGTCAGACAGCGTTAACACAGCGCGAAAGAAACCATGAAGAATGACCTGATTAGAAAGCAGCATCATTTGCAGATGAAAAATACATGCGTTAAAAACACATGGGTGCCGACGCGCTTTTTCTCTCTCTCTCTGTACAACCCCCCACCCCCCCTCCCCCACCCCCCGTCTTCGGCTGTCTGCTCTGTTGCCAGGCAGATATCTCCCTCTTTTCAGATAGCCAGATGTCACGTCAGCCAGCGTGTGTGTGCGCGTGTGTCAACTGTACGGCACTCACGCCATGCATGTTTGTAGGACGATATTGATCGCTTTGGATCGTCACGTCCGACGTTAAAGTGCAGCAGTACACTCTAGTCTTCAGACAGACAGATGGGGGTGCTCTGCTGCTCTAGGGATTATTCCAGTGCGTGTGTCTGTGTGTTTGTGGAGGGGGGTGGGGGGGGAGTTCCCCACTGATCCACTCTTTGTGGTGGTATTGAGAATGCGACTGTTTTGCCTGGATACAGGGCGACTGGATTTATCCTGGATTAGGACAAATGGTGCGCCGGAAAAGGGGGATAGGAGGGTTCGGTTACATTATGTCGACCTCTGACCCTAACTGGGCAAGAGAGCCAAAAATCCGGATGGTTTCAATTTCCACCAAAGTGTCTCTTACAAAACCATTGGTTAATTGGCATGTGTGTCCGGTGGTGGTGATTCGGTTTCGTGGTCCCATTGGCAAGCTAACTAGCGGCTCACATACAGACTGACTGTGTATTGTTCTTCACACTTCCATGCACAATTCCTCCGCAACCTATCGACTGGTTTCGCTGGCCAGCCTGGGTGCAGACGGCCAATCAGAGCCCATGTTTCCTCTAGCCAGGTCGGCTACAGTGTGACGAACACAAAGTTGGGGGGGTGGTGACAAACAAGCGGAGGGCGTGCGATGGGACCTTCGCCCGCACAAGAGGGGCTCCGGAACCGTCTGAGCATGCTCAGTAGATTCAACCTGCTTTAAGTTAATTAGACGGGATGATTGGGGCCGTCCGGGCTACGGAAATGCCACAAAGATGCCCGTGGAAGGACACCCTAAACTGTGCCCCCTGTTAAACAGGTGGCGAAGCTTAACTTTAAATATGCTTTTACCTTGTGTTAAGAGAATGGTGGTGGTGGTGGTGGTGGGGGGGGGGGGACAGATGGTTCTAGAAGAGGCCGGAGGTCTAGCCTGCTGTGCTGGACAGAGGACACTGTGTGCGGGGAGGGGCAAGGAGAAACATCTGCGAGATCCTGGGAGCTTCGGAGCTCTAGCGCACTGCAACACCCGCACATGTGTGTGTTTGTGTGTGTGTGGGGGGGGGGGGGGGGCAGGGATGCATACATGTTTTAACCCCAAGCTATCTGCGATGGGCATGAGCACTGCGTCAAGAACGCATGCAAACAGAGCGAGAGTAGCGAGCCACTTGTGGTGTCTCATTAACGAAGCACCCTTGATTCAGGAAGGCAGGGGGGCGGGGTGGATGCGGTAGCAGTTTGAGGGTTCAGAAGGGGAGGACTATTAGCACTGGATAAGGAGCGGGGGTCAATTTAAATAGCAGTAGCCATCTTGCAGACCTTCTTTAAGAACTGGGATTTGAGGATTGAAGGATTTCTTTTTGGGGGTTTGAGGGGGGGGCACGGAGGGGACGGGGGAGCGGCATCCTGCTGGTTGTTGTTGGTGGGGTCTGAGGCATTAGAAGGAGGATCCCTAACCCTTAACCCCCACTCCTGAGGGGACCAGTCACGAACCAACACCCCTCCCAAATCTCTCCCCCAAAAGGAGGGGGGAGGGGGGGGGGGGGCAGTAGGAAAGAGGGGAGAAAGGCAGGGGGTGCAAGAGGCAGGGGGGGTTTGGAGGAAGGGAATGTGGGTCAGCGCTGGGAATGACAATACTGATGCCTTGTAACTATGGCAACTCCAGCACCTAAGCCCCACCCCCCTCCCCCGCCAACCTTACTTCCTCTTGCCCGGAGCAGGAAGCAGAGAGAAACACAGCGCTCCACCTCAGAATGAGACTGAATAGAGAGAGAGAGAGAGAGAGAGAGAGAGAGAGAGAGAGAGAGAGAGAGAGAGAGAGAGAGAGAGAGATGCAAAAATACTTACATCCAAGAACTGAGAGATAGTGAGAGAGAAAAATTGGTGAGAGACTGAAAAAGAAAGGGGAAGAGTGAGACAGACAGACAGAAAAGGTGACTACCTCTTTGGAAGCCATTAATCTCCTCAACAACCTGACCTGCTTTCAGCGGCAAACAGGCCCTACTGCCGCGTTGGTGCTTTATCATTTTTTTAAACCGGCCAGGAGAAGCCGTACTCACCGAATCTGCTTTGCATAGCTGATTTCGATCTCCGATCTCTCTTTGACGAATTTGCTGTACCTCTCCACAAACTCGATGCCCCACTGGGTGTGCTTCTCCAAGTTATCAAACTGATCCTGGAACAGAGAAAAACACGTGAATAAGCCACGTGAATAAGCGACAAACGAGACAGCGATGTGTTTTTGCACCAAGCAGGTCCAACAAGAAGGTAAATCTGGTTGTTCTGCTTGAGAGAAAACAGTTGTGCTGTGGTTCCCTCTCTAGAATGTCGAAACAATCCACACTGTAGAATTACAGTGTAGAACTCTTATCAAATCCATGGGAACACATATATAGTCCCACAGCTAATGCAATTCTAAATGGTTGGCAGTAGAAACATTTGTTAATTTGTGTCCTATCCAATAAAATGAAGAGTGTTTACATACAATTCTGGATGGTAACATAATATTTGATGAGACTTCAGACTTTAAACTATTTCCTGGATAAGGAACACAATATTCCATCTATTGCTGATAAAGAGAACAAGGCAGAAATAGCCTATTGTGTGAGAACTAGGTCTATAGTTAGCCCTGTGTGTTGCTAAGGCTCTCTATATACCTTACCATACACTTAACTGTCCGGGCTAATATTAGCCTGCCTAGATGGCAAAGGGTTTTATCGGTCAACAAATAGTGCTCTGCTGCAGACATTTAGCTAATTATCTCTGTCTGGGTATGCCTGGGTCACCTGTGTTTTAATGTCGGCCAACAGGGTCACTGAGACACATAGTTATTTGGATTTAACATCTGCATTTGCATCGGATACTTTGTCTGTAAACGTGTAACAGCCCTATCTGGATGGGGTCCTGGTGCCAAAGCACATTTCTCGACCCTAAAAACCAAACATTAGACAGATTTGACAGGTGCCATTAAAGTGCCGGTCATCATTGAAGGATGCAGGATATTTGCAATCCAGAGGTATCGTTCTTTAAGAGAGCTCACTGGACACAAAATGGCTGCCTGCTCATGTTGCCTTTCCAACGCTGGACCACTCGGACAATGGCTTAGTACCAGTCTAAATAATTCACGACCCAACATAACTGCTCATCTCCATTAAAGATTACTCCTGCACTGTCCCATAGGAAGCTTAGTCTAATGATTATCTACCTGGTGGGCATCAAATCTCCTCATTGCTGTTTTCTGGAACATGACTAGGACAGATAGGCTTATAGAGTTTCAACTATACTGTTGAATATCGTCCACCAGAATGGTTTTGCTTCAAACAGGTTTGAACAGCAACGCAAATGACGTAACATGACTGCCATGACCGACGTAACATGACCGCCACTAGTAGTTCAAAGCTGCAGAAACCACCAGTTTCACAAACCCCCCAAAAATGCTTGAGAGAAGTGATAATTCTATCCAAGCAACACTTCTCTGCATCAGACAGTTGTGTTCTAGCTCTTTTCTTATACAAGACAATAAATAAGTATGGATATTAACCTTAGTGTAGCTCCAACAATCCCCCATTTTCTCCTCCACCATGTCTGTAGTCTCGCTAGAGAACAATTTCTAGTTCTTTAAACCAAAGCCCAATATTGATGCTCTTTTCCGTCAGTACTAGAACCTTCTCCCCAGTCTGAGCCAGGCTGGATACAATTCCACTCAAGTTACTAAAGTTAACAAGTACTCAAGTACTCAAGTTAACACGCTCTGCTATGTCTTCATGTGTCTGCGTGTGTGTGTGTGTGTGGGAAACTCTCCTCCTCTTGACTGATAGCACATGCTTAGATGAACAGGAAGTCAATGCGGCTAGAACAATCAAGCAGGTTATGAAAATGTACTTTGTACATTCTGTGAGGCCTGCAGTGGTTTACGTACTTCATGATGGTTGATTATACAGACCTGGTGAAGGCTAACATCAACAATCTCGCTAACGGTAGACAACATGCAGTTAAGCCTAACAATGAGGTAATGCTGTTGTGTTCTATGGGCTCCCCAAACGACACATGCATTCATCCACCCTGTTCATCAGAAGGCAACGCCACTCACAAAAAAATGAAAATAAATAATTTTTATTTCTCTCTTTTTTTCAATCACCCTGATAAACAGCCATATCCCCCCCTCTACTTTTACAGTCTCTCTCTCTCTCTCTCTTCTCAGCATGCTCATTCTTCTCTTCCTCCCTAAGGATGTGCTCATTGTCAGCCCTGCGTGCCAATTAAAGCCCTTGAATCTCCAAACAGCATTTCCTTCATTAAAAACACCCAAATGGGGGGGAAGGAGAGAATCAAGCAGAGCTTTAATCCCATCAAACAGCTCTCTGGCCTCATCCTACCCCTCAAACACACCCTGACCTACAACCAGACATCTGCACACGAGCACGCTCATCGCCGACTGAAACCAGGCAGGTTCGTTTACCCTTTTCTGCAGCGGCACCATGGTTTCCGACCAGCCTCTGGGTGGGCTCACCACCCTCTTTCCAAGAGTCCAAATCCTTATACCGAGCGGGTCCAAACCTCCCTGTCTCACGTGTCTCGGAGCTGGAAGATCTTCTCTCAGCTCAGGGTGTTAAATCCAGCAGACCGTACGGAGCAACTTCAACCAAAGTGAGCAAATCAAAGAGGCTGAGAGGATTAGGAAGGAGGTTCCAGCGTCCGTCCGGGTATGAGTTTCGGGTGAGGAAACGGGTTTCCATGACCCTCGTCCTCCCCCAAAAGCCTGCACGCACACACACACGCCGCTCACACACACACCGTCGCACACACGGTGTCCCAGTTCTGACTGAGAGTAGCCCTTGTTTGTCGGGGAAACACAGAGAATACCGGAGAGGGAGTAAAAGAGAGGGAGGCCACTCTGACAAACACACACACACAAACACCCGCACCCTCTCTGTCACAAACACACACACACACTAGACAAACTACACACACATGCATCTGAGGGCATGCCTGCCCGAGAGCGCTGTGGCGAAATGCTCTGTCAGGCGTAAGGTGGAATCAGTGGGATGTGAACTGATTCAGAGAGGGGGGGAAACAGAGGGAGGAGGAGGGGAGAGGTGGAGAGGACGGAGGGAAGAGGGAGGGGAGAGGAGGGAGGGGAGCAGGGGGTGATAAAAGGGGAGGAGACTAGGCTGAAGGACAACTCCTGCTTCCGTCTCCCAAAACTCCAACCCAACCAACACACACTCAAAGCATGTGTGAACACACTGGTCATCTGTTACAGGAAGGAGGATTCATCCAAGAGGTAAAAAAACACATTAGTCAGCCTCTTCATGGAGGCTTATATAGGCATATATTATGAATGAAGCAAAAGGCAAAATATCAAGGGAAAAACAACAGAGAGAAAATGAATGTGTGTCACCAAAACATCCTCACGTAGTACGTCATTATCTTGACACATCAAAACAGCCTGTTTAGAATAGCCAGCAGAGGAAAAAAAAGGTCAGGTACATTGCTGCTTTATGATAGATAGTTCGTTTGCTTTTCTAGTTCAGATTTCCGGTTCAAAACACCACTCACCCCGATAAAACCACACACACCCTGCTCCAGGTCAGGTCCCAGGCGAGGTCTATCAGCTGCGCCCTCCAAACCACTGCCTCGACGAGGAGGCGGCCGTGGGGAGTGCAGCTGGGGGGAGAGGGTGTGGAGGTACTGCGAACGGTTCGAGCCTCCAGGAGAGAACCCAGCCCTCGGCTTGTTATTTCAGGACACATCCGAGCCCCTGTGAAGGGAAGGGGGCCGGTGTTGTCGTCCTTTGAAAGGAAAACATATGTGCCGGAGGCCTCGCCGTGACCAGAGAAGCGAAGGGGAGCGGAGAAGGCTCGGACAACAAAGAAAGGTTTTGGACGCAGGGCCTCCGAAACAACATCGTACATTTGTGGATGGGATCTGATCAGCAGCGGCCCAACCAACTGGTGAGGGAAAAGATTATCCCGCTCTACAACGCACTGCATTAGCGGTTAATCTCAACCAATGCACACCGCTGAGCCTACATTCCAGAGGAGATCCTACCTCCTTTTCCATAACCGTTTTCTCAGTCCTAACCCACAGCACTCCTGTGATATAGGCTAGGCTAGGCTAGGCTTGGCTAACTATCGTTATCATACCCCCATTCAGAAAACACAGTCAGGTTTGTAGTGTTCGGTGCACCATAGCAGCCATCTTGTTTACTTTCATCGTAGCCTTTGGCAGTGACATGCCCTGGTGCAGGCAGGCGGAAGAAAGGTGATGTACATGGTTCAGCCTGTCCTTTTATCTCTCTGTCCTGCACTCTCTCCCTATTTCTCTCTCACAGACACACCAGTCTTTTTTCTCGCTTGGTCTCTCACTTTCTCCTTAATCTCCCATGGCCACCCCCCTCCCCCCCCACGTCTCTCTCGTCCTGTCCCACCAACTCCCCCCCTCCCCCCACCAGCCGCCTCTGTTATTACCCAGACTCCCCTGCTGTGCCAGACACCCAGTGGACCCGGGCCAGATCCCTGCGATGACTTTAGCCCCCCACGTTAGACGGATACCGCTGCTTCAGCCTTCGAACGGGCTGCCTGACTCTGTCCCAAACTCCCCCCTGTCTCCCCCATCCCTCCCCTCCTCCTTTGCCTTCCTCTCACCGCTGCTCTCTCCTCTTCTTCTAGCATCTCGCCTCCTCCCTCTCCTTGGGATCTTTCCAGATCAGGCATAAGCATGATGTCATTAACAGAAAAACAGAGGGATAAGGTTTAATGGGTCTGACAGCAAGTGAATGCCGTCAATCTTAATGGACCGTATCTCTTTGTGTTCTCTGACCAATCTGATATGACAGCCTCATCTTAGCTAGTAACTTAGTTGGTGTTCGTTCCACCAGGGTAGGCAGTGGAAGGAAGCGATTCAAGGTTTGCGATTGCTTCCCAGAGGCTAAAGGTCAGTAAATACCTGACTTCTGCAAAGTTTTTCTGAAGAAAGACACACTGGCGTTGTGCATGTTATCCCTTGGTGGTGCATCTTATCCTGAATCAACACAAACACACACCTACGCTCTCTCTGCTCTCTAGGTTACTATCACACACACACTCTCTCCTCGTCTCTGTTTCATATACACACCTGCAGGAACGTACACACAATCTTCAGGCATTCGTCTCAGATGACCGCGCAACGTCGGAAGACTTTGCTCTCGTGAGGTTCAGTCTGAGCGTTTAGAACGCCAAAGAGCCCTGCTATTCAGCCAACAAGACACATAACAAAAGACCAGTGAGCCCTGCGATTCATCAAGCCTCAGATGAACATCTTACTCCGGCAAACGTTTTACACGGTCACCTCATCTTCTGAAGTAGACAGAGCGAACAAAATCCTCAATCTAGCAACTTCCAGAAGAGAGAAAGAAGAAATAAATGATCCTTTATTAGTCCCACAGTGGGGAAATTTCACAGGCACACACATATTCAGTGCACTGGCCCCCACCGGGAATGAAACCCAGGCCCATGGTAGGCAAGAATCCTACCACTGAACCACCGGTGCTACTGAGAGACTGCACAATCCAGCCAGGAAGCAAGAATAAAGACACGGGCTGGGCTGTGGTGATAGGAGGAGGGGGGGGGGGGGGGGGGGGGGGGGGGGGTAATGTGTCAACAACCCAAAAGTGTTAGCCTAGCTAACTACGCTTGGTACAAACAGCACAAAGGGAGCGACAGTCAACACAGTGCGATACGCAGAGCCCGACAACGGCCACACTGCAAGTACAAATGTCCCTTGAAACCGTTATAGAGGGAGGATCTGAAAACACTGCGCCAGCGTCGGATGCTATACAACCCCCACCATCCACCATGATGCAATCTGCATTCATCCTGAACCCCCAAAGCATTTTCTTGTGAGAACTTGAAGATGACGGTTATTTTTAGGTTTCTCTCTGTGGTAACGGCCGTAAGTTGAAGCAGACCCATGAAGCGGGATGTTGGATCCAGAGGCCCGCTCACTGTTTGGCCCTGAGATCCAGCCCTCGGCAGGAAACACATGGGGAGGGAACGGAGCAGATGTTCAGAGGAGGGGGGAGGGGGGGGGAGACAAAGGTGGAGAGGATGACAAGAAGAGGGACACAGAGGGGAATACGGAGGAGGAAGAGGGGAGTAGGGGAGGGGGGGGTGAATGCAGAGAGATAACTGGAAAGAAGGGAGAAGGAGGAGGGGAGAGAGAATGGGGGAGATCGAGGGAGAGGGGTTGACAGATGCATCACAGAGAGAGGTGACAATGGGGTTGGGGGCTGAGAGGTCGCAGGTCACTCTCACAGGTCCTTAGAGCCATTGAGGAGAGAACTGAAGTGTAGGGACCACATGCCTGGCCACTTCAAAGAGAAGATATGCGCATTCAGACCATCGCGATTCAAGCCGTTCGATGTCGGGTGAATGGGCCAGCAGGAATGACCAAGACAGCAGATGGTTTGAGTCGATTGGATTGTATCAGAACGTATGCAGTGTACTTTCTGGGGACAATTTGAAGGAGAATATGTTTGGCAAAGTTTACATTTAGTCATTTAGGAAACGCTCTTATCCAGAGCGATTTACAGCAAGTACACGGGCATTCACCCTACTTCAAGCAGGGTGAAATGTCTTGCCCAAGGACACAACGTCATGTTGGTACAGCCGAGGTTTGAACCAGGGACCTTCTGAGTACTAGCCCAACACCCTCACTGCTCAGCCACCTGACTGAAGTTTAATGTTTAGAAATGCGGGGGTTGACAAATGTGATGCAGTTCCATCTTGGAATTTATGGGGTTTTTTCCGGAGTTGATGTGGGCTGGCAAACAGTTCCCTGGAAGAAGCGAGTGAAGCAGATGCAGCCTGCTGTCTCATTAGGAACGATCTGGCCTATATTCACTCACACAAACCCTTCCCTTTGGGAAGCTTCCCTTCCCTTTGCTGGTCGCTAACCCTCCTGCTCACAGCAAGTCTGTTGATCGTTCCTCCGAGGAAGAGGGAGGCACCTAGGGCAGGAACCAGGAGAAAGGTCGGGGGGCTTTGTGGTCTGTTACCGACGTGCCCTGAGGCAGCATTCGTCTCTGTGCCTCTGTCAGCACAACGCAAAGGGCAGAGCCCACCGAGGAGAGGGTAGGGCCTGTCCTTCCTCCTGCAAAGACTGCCCACCAAGCACACGCTTCCCTCTATGTGGGAGTCAATGGGGTTTTCTGTGCGGCCATGCAAATGTCTGCGCAGCGTCTCATCGAGCGAGTGGGCGTCCGACCACATGGACAAATATTTTGGGGGGAGATGCCGACCTTGTCCTCAGCACAGAGAGGCTTTGTCAAGAGGGTGCCAGGGAGGAACAATTGCCTCTCCACAAGCTCCCTGGAACTGTGGGACACACATACAGTATACAAGCACACCCACATACTGTGTACAAGCACACACACACACAAGAACCCACAATCAAACAAATCGAGTCAAGCCACGGGAGGCACTTCAATGGCCCTCTTAACCCGACCCCCACCCTTGAACACTCCCCCTTCACAATTATTTTACACTTCAATGGAATCATTAACCCAAAGTCCAGGTTCCTGAGTGTCCAGGTTCCCCCCCCCCCACTACTTTTATGGGACACATAAGAAAGATATGGGGTGGCTTTGTTTACTTATGCAGATATAACTTTCTTGTCTCAAGAAATGTAGGCTTCTGCTGTATGAATATGGCTTTTTTGGTCTAAACCTGTTGATTTGATTTGAAGATTGTGAAGAATTTTTTTTTTTTAAGAGAGAGAGAGAGAAAGCGCTTTTTGCATGTCCATGTCTGTGAGGAAAAAAAGTGTGTCCGTCCTTGTTTGCATGCCATGCTCGTATTTATAGATACATCAACAGGGCTCGTCAGGAATGCAAGCGTGTGTTGTGTGCACAACCATGTCCATGAAACAGGCCCTCTGTGCATGGGTGGTAGGTGTCTATGATTTACCCCAACAGTAAAGTGTGTGTGTGCGAGAGAAAGACAGAAAAGGAGAGAGAGAGTGAGAAAGGGAGAGAGAAAGAGAGAAAGAAAAAGAGAGAAAGAGAGAGAGAGAACACAAACTAATACTAGTAAGTATTAAGACGTCCATCAACTGTGCCGGTCCCTCCTTCTCTCTCTTGATGGTTGAGAAACAGGAAATTGCTAATTCATAACAGTGAGTCACAGAGACCGGAAGAAAGGTCGACAACTTTTTAAATAAACTGTGAAAGACAATGCTGCTCACCTATGCATCCGTTTTAGCATAATGGTAACCAGTGAAACCTTAACCTCAGCACGAGTCTACTTTCATCGACATAAAAATATATTAAACATGAAAATTAATGCAACCATTTGCGTAAGGGAAACCAAACAGGACGATGGTATGGGTCTGCACCAAAGTCTTATTTCTATGATCCAATCAATCACAAGGCATTAAGACACGATCTAGCGCTCAATCTGCATGTCCATTCTCTGGGTTAAGCCTGAGGGGGGACAGACGCTTGTGAGGACCACCTGCTCTGTGGACTTACATCGCTGGTCATCTTCATCTGCAGCAGGGTCTGCAGGTACTCCTCAAAGGGGCTGAGAGGAGGGTTCTCCTCCTTCACCTCCAGCTTGAGCATGCACACGCTGTCCAGGAAGACAAGGAACTCACTCCGTCGCCGCAACATGTTCGCAGCCTTCACACGGCGTAAGTGCTCGCTTCGGAACCGTAAACAGAATAGAATCTCACGGGAAAAAGGTTCATCCGTTGAGGGTAAGGAATCGACAGTAGAAATGGAAAAACGATCCCTGTCTCACGACGGGTTTTGAGACCCCAGGTCTGGTTTAACTGGGTCCCGGTTTGACAGCTGTTGGTCAAATAGAAATAAGTCAACTCAACCACCCCAGACAGAACCAGAGGGTTGAACCGAGAACTTCAGTGAAGGTTTTCCGACTAGCACCACTTCAGGAACGACTACCCTCCCCTGTATCCCAGAGATTACCAAGTAGTAAGTAAAAACAGTGTTTGACATTGTTTTTAATCGGATTAATATAGCCTGCCCTCAAACCTAGTCCACACCACCACCCAATAAACCACCTCAACGCTACATGATTACTCCACCAGGCCAGCCCTCACAGGTCAGCCATTGTTCCTAAGCAGCTGTTTTTCTCAACTTTGTCCTTTTGTGGAGATTAACAACCTGTAAAGTCTTATACCTTATGTAATCGAGAGTCTGGTTTAAGACAAACAGAAATCAAATGCATGTGTTCAAAGAGATTACTCAATGGAAGAAAGTACTTTACTTTACTCAAGGAGGAAAGGTAAGAAAGATGGGGGGCAGAGGGTAAAGTAGACATCTTCATGGGATCTATCTTCAGGCACATCCTGCCTTTTCTGACTTATCCCTGCTAAAGAACAAGGGCCTTATAGCGCTGGAAGAGGGTCAGCTTGTCCAATAGGCAGCCCTGTTTACAGTCCCGTCGGACATCGCTTTACAGCATTGAGCGAGGGGCACTGAGGGGGTGCACATGTACCCATCAGCCCCCCCAGCCAGCAAGTGAAACACAGTCCTCCTCCAATCTCCTCTCCCATCCAAAACGGGAATACTGTCATCGTCCACCCTACAGGGGCAAACAGGCCGGCTGGCGAGACACGGCTCTGTATTGTGTTTGCCCTCCTAGCAGTCGCGCCAGGCGCAGCCGTGTTTAACAGGCAAAGGCGATCGGTTAACGCTGAACACCATATCAGCTTCCCCTGCCTAGAGGCCCCAGCTGTCTGGCTCATCTGAATCCTGTTCGGACACCCCAGTGCGCTGGGGGAGGGGGGAAATGCTTGGAGCGTTCCAGCTATGCGCTACGATGACGTCGCTCGTGTATACATTTCATCTGCCTAACACTCTCGTCTCGGAGACGGAACGACGACTTGTTCTCCCGACAGCTGGCTGAAGTAAGACCAGGTGGATCTCCGGTGCAGACGAAGGCCTGCCTGTTTAATACGTTGAGATCCACTTGCTGTCACTCTCTTTGGGAAACAAACACCCCAGCAAACTGCAGCCACACACAGTACCATTAAGTACACTTCATGATGATGAGTTCACATAATAACAGTCATTGTTTTCGGTGGCCCTGCACAGGAATTTTTTGAACAAAACAAGTTCAGCATTACTCTAGTGTGTCTAGTTTCAGTACAGTATTTTGTCTCGCTCTGGTGTGAACGTCCGAAGGCCTGAAGGTCCTTGCCTTCTTTTACAGTAGGGCGAGGTGGAGGGGCTTCTAATTTTACAATGGCACCGTCCCAATCTCACAGGAACACGGTCTTGCTGATATCCATTGACATGTGGCCTCATGGTCAAATCACACCCCTGCAGGAATTTGTCCTACTACAGGCCTGCAGTGACCCTCCATGTCCTCCAGATCTATTTTAGGGCCTCAGATAGCCTGAAGTTTAGCCATTGCTCTCTTTTTAGGCCTACATAATAGTGAGGAAGGCTAGCTTACTTGTGACACTTCTCCATTGGCACATCAATCTTCAGGTGCTTGTTGTGTCTCTAAACACCACAGTAGCCCATAGTGAGTGTGTGAAAGACAAAAGCTTGACATTAGATTCAGGCCGTACGATAGATACCGAATCTCTGTAGACATGAAAATAGATTTTAGTAGAAAATAGTTGTAGTGCAAACGGCTCTGGCTTCGAGTTAAAAAAGCCTGACTTCTCTCATTTAAAACGCACATGGAACAGTTAGCAAAGTGAGTCTCTCACCACAGTTAACGTAGAACGTCTTGATAATGCATGTGTGTAGCATCAAAAATAGGGGCCCTCCTTTCTACAGTTAGAAGCCTCAGAGTTGGTTTAATTCTGCTGGCAGTAAATAGGTCTGTAAGCTTTTTTACACTGTGACAACGGCAGAAAACCACCCTCAAGTCTTTTGTGGCTTGATCCATTCATTCTCTCTGAGTGTTCATGCCATCTGGAGAATGTCTGTCCATTAGCTGTTTAGAGGAGCTTCAAAGGAAATGTGGAAGGTATTCAAGGAAATCGAAAGGCGCAGACAGAGAGGTACCTTGTAGAGGTTGGCGTGAGGAAAACTGAAGTTGGCATGGACAGACAGGCTCGATCATTAGGATGTAAACATCAAGAACACCCCTCCCCCCCCCCATCCCACCCCAAAGCATGTAGGGTGAAGTTCCTTGCCCAAGATGGAAAATCAGAGGTGCTAGAGAAGGGGTGAACTAAAACAAATAGTAGAGAACGAAGGAGTGAGAGGGGAGGGAGGGATAAAGGTAAAACATTTAGCGACCTAACAGCTGATTTTGGAACGTCGGTCAGTATGTTGTGTACAGTTTGTTGACTCTTTTATCACCGGTGAGCAAAGAAGCTGGGTGGGCCGATGTAATATACCATCAAGTTTCACTGTATATGCTATCATGCGTCCCAGTACACATCTGGAGGGCGATAAGAGTTCTCTGTAAACTGAGCAGAACTATCAGCCATCGCAACAACTTCCTGCCTGTAAGTTACGTTTCCTCCTTAGCTCTACGCCTGTGGTGTCTCTCCACACAACCAGCAGAAGATAAACAACAGAACTGGTCTCCCAGGAGACCAATCACAGGCCCTCATTCCCCCCTGAAAGAAGTAAATATTCACACAACGTCAGCAGCAATGACCTTCTGCAGGCAGTGATAGTGTTAGCTGTAAAAGCATTAAGGAGGAGCAGGCAGCAGTTTAATATACAGATATGTGAGGAGTTGAAAGAAGATGAGGAAGATTATTGAGATGAGAGCCAACCACAGTTCCTAATGATGAAATATAGCCTGTAACTCTAACACAGGGTGGATTAAAAAGAAAATGAAGTCTGTTTAGCATATCTAGTCTACATCCTACACTGCCAACTTGCATAATAACTAGAATCTTGACAGGAAAAGGTTTTGAGATTGTTATCTTGACATATGCAGCCAGGCTAACTATATCTGACTTTCACTATTCCCCTCTGGCTCTGGTAGGAAGTCCGTTCTGAGTTGTGAAACACAGTTGTGTTTTATATTGAGGAAAATCTGGCAACTTGTTTTTAGTGACAGTCAGGTGAACCCAACAATGGCAAAATACAAACCCAAATCATCTTGTAGGTCTCATCAGGAACATAAGGCTACAGGCATTCCACTTTGCTAGACAGGAGCAATGCTGCTTTGGTGCTGTCAAGAGACGAAAACCTTGCATCGATATTCCAGAAAGACATGACGTCAACCTAATTAAAGTTGAACCTTGAGGCGTCTCTCTACATGGCTCCCAAAGGAGCAGACTGGTGCAATCCGGAGCCAGTCCTTCTCTTAGTTTCTCTAGAGGGGGGAGGCAAATCAATAGCATCAAGTCACAGGTGATTATCCATGATGGCTGCAGTCAAAATACATCGCACCTAGCAACCTTCTCCATTTACAATGAATCCAAACCGAGGCTCCTCCATTGAGGAGAGAAAAATTATGCTGAAGGGAACTATGGAATTATTTGGACTCTTTAGGTCTAGTCTTCTCTCCCTTTACTCCCTGATGGTGGCTTTCCAATCCCTCTAAACACCTTTGTAGAGGAAATACACCACCACCAAAGGAGGGTTTCTGTCTACAGTTTTGGTCTCCATAAAACCCTCCCCAAGTGAGCAGATATATTTGTTGGTGTTCTGAGACGTGTTCAAGTTTGATCGCAAATAAATATTTATTCTTCATCACGTGAGGTTGCTAAGCAATCTCTTTTAATGCAGATGACCAGCAGGGAGCAGGGCACTGTTCTGGTTTTCTCACTTCCTCAGACTTTCATTTGTATCGGGATCAAGACCGACAGTTGTGGGCGGCTTCAGCTCAATTCTACAATGGAATTATACAGATCAATCTGTGGGTGGTTTGCTACATTTTGTCAGTAACTATTTTGATACTTCATCAATAGAGACGACAACACAGTTCTCCTGTTCCCTTTTGAAACACCCACTTGACTTGGAAGATACGCAGGTTATTAATACACACGTAGGCCCACACTGTTGACCGTGATGAGTACTTGGATTCTTCGTAAAACCGTGACCTTTCACCAAAAGGACTCACGGTACATAACTGTATGTGTTTAATTGGTACGGCCAAAGTACTCTGTGCCTATGCTTTACTGAGGACCTACACAGGCATGCAGCGTGCGTGGCACATTCAACACTAAGAACTAAGCAATGCCTGTTTTTGTCTTTTATCAAGGGAATCCCCTTGATAAATGACAGTCATTAAGATTAAGTATATGTTGCAGTTCCACAGCCCCATTGGGCTGGAGCACCTAGAGATTAGGGGCACCAGTAGGGTCCTGGCATGACTGATTCAGTCACATGACCCACTAGACTACAGGGTTGAATCGCAAGAGTGATGATGAGACACTTGCAGAAACAGGTAGACAGAAAATACAAATTTCCTCATGATTAGAGAGACTGTTGTAGTTGTTTGTCCCTAAAAGCACCTTCTGTCACCAGGAGCAGGCCCAGGGCCTCTGTCACTTGGGGTCACGTAGGTGTTGGGCAAGTAGCTTATGGGTAGACCAATAGCTAACTATAAAGAGACTATAAACAGATAGGTTGTTCAAATGATGAAAACATAATACGTGTGAGTAAAGACCAGTCTGTCGTTGGGATGAGATCCTGTTTCCAAGTTTCCATTTCCTATTTCCTGGTTTTTAAGGTGTCTTAATGTGAGAAGAACCGTTTCCTCTACGAGTTGCTTCATGAGTTGCAATAGTACAGTTCCCCTCATGAAGGGCTCCATCCGTCTCTTCACTAACAAATTGACCACGTTCGGTTGACTTCTGGAATTCATAAGTATTATCAATCTGCAGACGGGAAAGAGTCTAACAGACACCTCAATATACAAATATGAAAATAAAGAAAACAGAGTCTAAAAATAGAGAAAAACTAAAGATAACATACAACCAAGAGGGCAAGAGGATGCTACATACCAGAACTGTGAGTGTCATCAGGACACAATAGGAACCGTAGGAACACATGTAAATGACTGAGTAAGACAGAACATACGAGTCAGGTGGCTGAGCAGTTTAGGCGTTGGGCTACTGATCGGAAAGTTGCGAGTTCGATTCCTGGCTGTGGTAACATCTCGTTGTGTCCTTGGGTTAGGCACTTCACCCTACTTGCCTCAGGGGGAACGTCCCTGTACTTGCTGTAAGTGGCTCTGGATAAGAGCTTCTGCTAAATGACTAAATGTAAATATGGTAGTAGCACCAGTTGCACCTAGAAGATACTTTCTACCACAGCTCATTGTGAAACTCACTGAAAGCCAACATTATTTCAAAAGCAGAAGTCAATGAATAAAGACACAACTTCATAGTCGTATGCAAATACAGGAAAACTGTATTAAAACATCGTAGGCATTGTAGGCTCCCTGCTCCCTGTTGAGCAATGTGGAACGCTCAGATCAGAGGTGAACCCATACATCATGGCTCTACCCTCCGAGAGAGGGGGTGCGGGGATGGGGGTGAGGAAGATAGAGGGGGACGTTAACTGCCGCCAGCAGGTGGGTGGTGAAGAGTGAGGGTGAGCGACCTCGCTCCCAAACGGGTTGCTCGCTGGCGTGCCTAGCCTCCCAACTCAGACATACACACACACACAAGGAAACAAGCTGGCTCACATTTCGGGCCTGGAAGTGACCCTGTAAGTCAAGTGAACAGTGGGGGGCCTTCCAGGAAAGAGATCCTGGGGGGGCCACATAGCTGGAGTGGGAAGGGTGTGAGGAGCGAGGAACCACTCCGGAAACCAGGAGGTGAAGCTGTCTGAACCTCTGCCATTCCAAGCTCATACAGGACACAGAAGGAGACTCCCAAACAAGAGTTGCAATCGCTCGATGCCTGAGTGCCGCTGAAACAAACATTTGTGTGGCTGTGGCAGCCTTGCCTGAAGCACCACTAAACATCATGAGAGAAAGCTACTCAGGTTACTTTTAAAAGGCCTCCCTACAAACCAATTTCCCCATCTCAATTACATTGTGGGGGGGGGGGGGGGGGGGGGGGGGGGGGGGGGCGAGCCAAGAGACAAGCATGTGGATACAATTAAACGACAAAAACAGTCACAACATTCCTGGCCCCTGTTGTCTCCCAGTCTTCCTGATATTCAAGATATTTTGGGCCCCGCCTGCCAAAAAAAATGCGTGCAAAATCGAAGCAGGGATGGAGTGCCCAAAGCGAGCCTTACCAGTCTTCTGGATGATCACATCCTTTAACATGACTGGTTGGGATAAGACAATAGCTGAGCTGCATCTAACGTTGGTCGATCCTGCTAAAACACTGTCCCAACCGAAACGGCTCTCCGGTTGGTAAGGCTGAGGGTTAACTTTGGGTTTGAGTTGTCTTTTAACCCTAAACCTTGTTTGTTTGTGGAATGCCTCCAGGCCACTCACCTTCAGCTGCTGCTCTTTGAGCATCGTCTCGCTCTTGACCAGGTCCATGTGAAGGCCGCAGCTGTCAAACGTTGAAATGGGATAGTGAGCTACGCTATGCGTCTTGTTGGGAGTTCTGTGCTTGTATGCGTGTGTGCAGGTGAGAAAGAGAGTTTTCTCATTACTCGTGAAACTCTCAACTTCAACTCCTGGATGGAAGGAAGTGAAACACAGCAAGGTGTTCTCATGGAGAACAGCCTCTTTCTTGTTCTAATTCCTCTTTCAGGTAAGAGATTTCTGAAAGTTCAGGGCACATTCTAAAGCTTACGGCTTGACAATGCTTTGTTTAAAGGACAAGTTCATGCTTCATTGATGGGAAGAACACAAGTCAGAAGCATGACTGTTCAGCCCTTGGGTGATGTAGGAAGCCCAGTTCGGTGACACTGGTATCTCATGACCACCGTGGTGTATTTTTAGGCTGATGACTTCTCACTGAATAGCATCTTCCGGACACTTCTGTGTGTTCTGTTCAAGTGTTTCCATTGTCTTAGAGTCCAGTGTCTCGGTACATCTTCTGGACACTGGCCATTCATTTCATACTATCTGTGGACAAAATGTCAGTCTTCTAGACACTGGCCATTCAATGGATGTTATACCTGGACAATTTGTGTGTGTGTGTGTGCAGGGTGGGGGGGTTCTGATGCCTTGATTATCCATTTAGCGACACTTGAAGCCTCTGCAAAGCAACATGGGCAAACCTATCTACCTGTAGATGTATAGCTCATAACTGTAGCATTAATATTCATTTTTTTATACTAAACAAAAAGCTCCAGAACAACCGAGTTTCGTAGACAAGATCGACATCCAGCAAGCATATTTCTTTACGTGTACTGTGTGTTTTAAACGTTACATTTAATACATGTTACCGATTGAGAAAAAAAGAACATCTGGTTTGAGGCTGAGTCAAATCAGCCTGTCCACTAGGGGCAAAGAGGAAGCAGCAAGCTGATCCGGCTCCCAGGCGGACGCCTGTTCACCCCCCTGCTGGTCTGCAGGAGGAACACAGCTTCTGTTGGACAAGCGGCCATGGCAGGACAGGGAACGATCTGGATTCCACAACGATTTTGGCCTGCTAACATTGGCGGTTGGACTCCTTTGCTCAGCTCAGCCACATTAGCGGAACCCATCCCCCCCACCCCCACCCCCCCCAGGTTCCCAAGAGCAGGAAGAGAGCTGGGATGTGTCACCGATCCAGGATGTGTAGATATGGTGCTCCGAAGTAAGTTATTTGCTTAAAATAAATGCAGAACAGGACTATGAGGCAGGCTGAACAGGTTTTCACTAGTGCTCAATTATACTCTCCACTAGGCTGCGTCGAATACAAAAGACTGTTTGTGGCGTCAATAGGATTCAAATTCTGTCTGGTCCTAACATCCTAAAAGCCAGGAAAGTGCTAGACCCAAGTCCAACAGACACTGCTTGGGTCTACAGTGGAAGCGCTAACACTGTTGATGACATCACCATGGGAATAGATGCAGTAGTTCAGGTAGCCTCCTCTTGAGTATGACATTGCACCCATGGAATGCAATAACCTCTCAAGGCTTCATCTCCCTCGGCCCCCTGGGATGTTACAACAAACTGTGACTCATTCTCACATACTCCTCATTTGCTAATCTGCCATGCAGGAAACCTCAAACTACAGCGATTACAACTACAACAATAGTGTTGACCCGAGTGGTACGAAAAGTCCTTTATCTGGTTTATTCATGAATCGGAATCTACTTAACAGTGTCGTTAGAAGGAACCAGAGAGGTGAGATAATGAACACAGCTTTGAGGAGACAAAGAAAGACAAAGAAACTTAAATAATGCTACCAACAGCTTTTAGTTAATATCTCTTCATTTTAGTCGTCTTGGCTGTTCTCCATCTTCTGATAGTAAACCCTGCAAAGATGTTCTAAAGTGACGAAACACATATTTGGAGTGCGGCTTTGAGCCCACTTCCTGAAATATCACTTCCTTCCTGCTGCTGAACCAAAGCCACGAGCTGAGCTTGATGAATCCTACACGACACGCTGCAATGTCAATCGCATATTTGGTTTTCCGGGAGTATTCCACATGTGGAACAGTTGAGTTAGGGAATTGTAATGTTGGCAAGGCTTGCTGTCATGGTACTGATTAAGCATGCAGGTGCCAAAACAAGGCAAAAAGTATTTATTGATTCTGTTTGATCGCTCCTTAAACTGGGGTTTAGCCAGACAAAAAAGGACAAGAGGTGCACACAAGCGGCCTTCCAGCACCAATGAAACAGTTAGTCAGTCAGTCAGTCAGCTACATCATAATGACACACCTGTATTCAGTTGAGTTTGGCAATAGGCCTACACTGTAATGACCAAGATCACAGTAACAAGTGTCTGGTAATCATTCTGTTCTCAGAGAACAGAGCTGGGCATCTGGATTCAATCCATCCCTATTCTTTTTCCCCCCTCTTTTTTTGTTGCAAAACCTCACGTCTGTGTTCAAACCCAAGCACATGCTTTTTCAGAGGGTGGGCCTACATGAAAGCTTTCTGAAACAGTCTGGGGAGCAGGGTTGAGCCTATTTAGGGCCTAAGTTGGGCCTATGACCAGCACCTGAACAGCAGTAAGTGTTGGTCGAGTTCACAAGAAAGATTGAACAGGAGAGACTCACTACCTCTGACGTTCTGAGGTTAGTTTGAACTTTAGACCAGGAAAATTCTAGGAAAATTCAGGAGGCCCAGCCCCTAATTCACTCTATCTACCCCCTCCCCCCCCCCCCCCCCCCCCCCCCCCCCCGCCTCTCTCTGCTCTCTTGTCCCTAATTTAACCATCTCCAGACCACGTGTTGCTCAGTCTTCCTGTCTGAAAAAAGGCTTCAACTGTGGGACACCAGGAGCCAGCAGACAGACTCCCCCATAACACACACAACCCAAGACGACTCAATTCCCATCGCCATTACAAACATGACGTGCACTTCCACAGACAGGATGTGATGACATCACTCTCTGCCTATACCCGGTCATTTGGTTTATGGATGACAGATTCAGTATCATTGTGCGCAATAATAACACCATGAAATCAACAGCAAGATGAGTTGTACGCCAACAAAAGGTAGACAAAAGGAATTCCACCCGCTGCGGGTGCTTATTAGCTCACAGTTTAACTAGCCACACCACTCCTGTAATCTTCCATATTCCCATGCCAGAGTTTAGAATACACACACACTGGAGTGTGTCTTACGTTAGTAAGAAGACAGGAATCCATGATTCAAGCTCCACATCCTCCTCTTTTGATTGCTGGTGACAGTCTCCTGGTTCCCACTGCTGCCTGTGAGGACATTTACTGCACTGCTACAGTGTTCAAGGCAAAGTTTACGTAAAAAGGGCAGTTCCTGGCACGGCGTTAGGAAAGACAGTGGGGTCGACAAAGGTGAGAGCTGAGTGTTTACCCAGATAACCTACCCTGGTGCCCTGGGTTGAGTCTGCTGCGCTCCAACTGCACGGCTCAAAATGTGGTACCATGGAGGGCACAAGGGTGGGAAGGATTGATCTAGAATTTTCTGTGCGGTATGGACTTCTCATCCAGGCTAAATGGTCCAGTTAGGCACCATATAGGTTTACAGTAATATTCACATCAATCTATGTAACACTTCCATCAGATATTACTGTAATTGCATTTGGCTGGAGGATTAATGCTAGATCTTTCCGTGGGTTGGCTAACAGACCGCATGGTTAAGATGGTAATGCTGTGTCAACCTTGTGGCAATCGGTTATTGACAACTGAGCGGTTTCTTTCCTCATCTACACAGGCCTGATGCTGGGCCACTTCCTGCTCAGCAACTGTCATCTCAGTCGGCCATCAGCAGGCATAGAGACACTCGCAATTCCTGTCAGTCATGCCACCACCTTCAGAATCTGAGCACATCAAATCAATACCTTAATTTACATGAAGTCATTTTGCAGACGCTCTTATCCAGAGCGATTTACAGCATGCACAGATATTCCCCAGAGGCAAATAGGGTGAAGTGCCTTGCCCAAGGACACAACGTAATTTGGCACGGCCAGGGTTCGAACCAGCAATGATCTGGTTACTTACCGCCACCTGACTCAAGGTCCTGACATTCAATGCTGCATATGAAATAACCAGTGTGTCTTCGTTCAGCCCGTTTGGGCTATTGTCGAAATATTATAGACACTAAACGTTTCCTATATAGGAAACGTGCTTCACCTGCATACAAGTACCCTCTATATTATTCGTTTTTGTTGGTGTGTGTTTTTTCATAGCAGTGGTACTAGGTTTTGGTTGTGTTGGATCCAGCCTGTTCTTTGTCATTTGACAGAATGGCAAACACTTAAGGCAACACACTGGGGGTGTGCGCGCTCTCATGAGCATGCTGTTGTGATGAACTGCAGCATGTAGTTCAAATGTAATAACAAAGTAATGTCGGGGATATAGATGTCCATCGGACAGTCCGGATGAACTGGTCATATTGACCACACCGTGACACCAGCAAACATTCGCGCATTGGTCAGCCCCTATCAGGATCTGATACCGAGAGAATAAGAAATAGAATAGAATAATAATCAGACATTTGGCATAGGTTTGAGATGGTATAGTAAAGATTAAGTACAAATGTGTCACTTACCCATAGCTCTGACCCCCAGCTCATGGTTCCAATTCGATTTTCTCGTAATAATCCACGATCCAGAGAGGGGGGGGTGTGTTTTGATGCCAAACCACTGTGGCCAAACCTTCTGATGGGATTGTTCTTCCTACGAGGTTCACCTCGCCTCTGTGAGCTCTCTATGAATACGTCCTTCCCTCCTAGTGCGAAAGTGAGAGTTTTTATTTTTTATCTACACATTCTGTGTTCTACAAAATGGCCAGGAGCCGCAGCATGATCTGCAAACGGAGTGCAGCCTGTGCAGCTCGCGGGCACGCGCTTTCCCTCTATATGACAGCTGTATACGTGCACACACTACAACAGCCAACACACTCAACCAAGAGAGGCTAGAATTGGCTCCAGTGATTATAAAATAAGGTTTACTATGAAAATGTTCTAGCAATTAATTGCTGGTAGATCACTTAACATTGGGGGAAAGAAAACTTCTGTCAACTCAATCACAGACATTCCAAAGTTTTAATAAATGCCTGTGTACTATATTTTTGCTATACTATCGACATCAACATCAACTTTATCAACCTTCACTATAATCTAAATATTCTAACAGCTGCCAGTCCCAAGTAATCACCATCATATGTATACTGTACTGACTAGACAGAAAAGGTGGTTGATACATTTGTCTCCACGTGTTCATTGATTTGTTGTTATCAATTACTGATACATTTCGCAACGTTATCCTGAAAATGTTTGAAAGGTTTTAATATTACATTTGTTACTTCAAATGGATTTAATCATAGGTATAAACACATTGCATAAATAGGCCAACACTGTCACCTAGCGGTAAAAATAAGTATCTGCCTCAGTCATCTAAAGTCTAAAGTCCGTCGATATAATAATTAAAATTATAATAAATAGTAGTCTCGATATCTTTGATTCAATGTCACCTTTGCCATCGCCTCTTTTTATTGAACTATGAATACGCCGTTGGCAAGTTGTCTTGATGCTGTATACGTTTTCATACGTTAACTTCATGTGTCTACATGTATCTTGTGTCATTTGTCTATAGCAGGGGTCTCCAATCCTGGTCCTGGAGAGCCCCTATCCTGACAGTTTTAGATGTTTCCCTGCTCAACACACCTGACTCTGATGAATTGGTCGTTAACAAGCTCTATTGAAGACTCATAATGATCATACAGTTAGGTGTGCTGGAGCAGGGAAACATATAAAACTTTTCGAGGACCAGGATTGGGCACCCCTAGTGTAAAATAATAAAAAATAATCTCAGCCTGGAATGTGTGAAGGAGAAAACAATCATCTGACTCTGTGCCTTTCTAACTC
The DNA here is from genome assembly GCA_030340685.1 of Protosalanx chinensis. NCBI lineage: Eukaryota > Metazoa > Chordata > Actinopteri > Osmeriformes > Salangidae > Protosalanx > Protosalanx chinensis. The sequence goes on from CM059329.1 coordinate 3,644,133, forward strand.
CTGAACAGCAGGTGGCGATGATGCGCTTCACAAACCTTCGGCTGCAATGTGCCATAAAAACTACAGACGAAGATGAAGCATGGGTTTCAGAAATGAAACGTGAGAAATTCTCATTTGATTAGATTTAACATGAACGAAATCGGTCTTTTTTACGCCTGTTTTTTAGTGTAAGTATTAGAGATTTGTTAGATATGTGTTAACTAGATGTCCATGACGACAGAGTTGGTACGCTAGCGATCGTAAACACATAGTTAGCAAGTCAACGCGTAGGAACGAACAGTTTTACTTGCTGGTTAGTTAGCCGTATTAAAAATGAAATCTAAGGATAAGAAAAATAATAAGAAGTCGGGCTCAGTCTCAAGCAGTGCGACAACACATAAGTCTATCTCAGATCAAGTGACAAAGAAACCGGTTAAGAAAAAGATGGTAGGGAAACATCGTTCAAAGGAACCAGCGGTGTCGAAGGTGAAGGATCACAACCCCTGGGTCCCTCCACAAGATGCTAAACATTTTTCAGCTAATTGGAAAACGTTACTAAAAGTAAGTAACTCATTGACATGTACCTAGATCTACTATTTAAGAAAGATGATAACGTTAGTATTGCACATACCGGAGTGTCGTGACGTAATTTTTTTGGGGGGGGATTGTGTTTATAGGTTCTATCGACAAACCCCCCACCAAAGAAGGTTAAAGTAGTCCAGCAGGACTCCAATAATTCAAACCAGGCTGAAGTTCCAAAAAAGCCTTCAAAAGATACGCGCTGTAGTAAACCATCACTGTCTAATGAAGGGAAGGTGCCTACTGCTCCAGGCAACTCTAAGGTCAATGGACCAGGGAAGGTGCCTACTGCTCCAGGCAGCTCTAAGGTCAATGGACATGGGAAGGTGCCTACTGCTCCAGGCAGCTCTAAGATCAATGGACCAGGGAAAGGTCCTGCTCCCTCAGAGGTGAGGCAGCCTAAAGCCCAGAAGAGGAAACGGGACGGTGCCAAATCAGGCAGCAGTGAACAAGCAGCAAAGAAGAAGATTAAAGAAGTGGCAGTGAACACAGCTGAAGAGTAAGTTGATCATCATGTATATTCTGTAACATAAACATCCTGTTAAATAACAAGCGATACTTGTACAATTATGTAGTCGGTACATAAAAACCCACACTGCATTTAGATTGTGAATATTACACATTACAACCCCTTATGTATAGGGGTGTATGACCTAAGTCACATAGTATCTCTCAACTATTTGTCTCTTGACTATTTTTATCTCAAGATCCGTATATATTGTAACCCAGCCTTTACCCCTTGTGTGCATTTACTTACTTATTTTACCCCCATTCCTTTATCCCTGTGTGCACTCTTCTACTCTTTTACCTCACACCCTCACTCCTTGTTGCCAAAGAGTTTCCTCTCAGTGATTTATAAAGTATTCTGAATCAGAATTAATCTTCGTAGCTGCCCAGCTGACATTAGTCCAGCATCCCTTTGTCTTAGTGTGGGTTGCTCAAAGTGTGGATATGTGTCCACCTAGTAATATACAAACGACACTTCCCTCTTTCTTTCTGCTCCCTTCCAGACCAGACCTCTGGTTCGACGATGTGGACCCAGATGACGTGGAGGCCACAGTGGGGGCGGAAGCGGCCAACATCATGAGGAGAAGGATGGGCACTCTGAAAGACAATGCCCAGGACACTGAGGATGTCCTGGTGAAGTACAGGGCTTTTGAGGGGTGAGATATGGGCTAAAAGATCCGGAACTCAGGAGGAAGAACATCAAGTTTAAAACCAAAACAGACACATACAATGTTCTTTTCCAGTCGATCAGAGGTTATGAATCGGAAGTCTTATTTATTATTCATTTATTTGCGGCCATAAACACGCATACATTGTGTTTTTCCATTACTGCCACCACCGCATAATGAAACATGGCAACCATTCGTGAAGCCAGTAGCTCCCCGTTGAAAGAAGTGTGTTGATCGGATGCATCCCTTCTGTCAGGATGACCAACGTGGTGGCCATGGACTGCGAGATGGTGGGAGTGGGCCCAGACGGGAAGGACAGCATGGTGGCACGCGTCTCCCTCGTCAACAAGCACGGGAAGTGCATCTACGATAAATACGTCAAGCCCACGGAAGAGGTGACAGACTACCGTACCGAGTTCAGCGGCATCCGGCCGAACGATATCAAAAACGGTGAGATTTACCACCACGAAGATGTGGGATCTGCTTTTAAATGTGTTTTTTTTTGTGGTCGGTGTTGTGATCAATGACAATGATTACTAGAACAATTACATCCTGTTGTAGTAGCTTGTTCTGGCAGGACCGGGGTGTTCATTACCTCTGACTATGCTTGTGCCTTCCTGCAGGTGAGAATGTGAAGACGGTGCAGAGAGAGGTAGCCAACATCTTAGAAGGGAGAATACTAGTGGGCCACGCAATACACAACGACCTTAAGGTATGCTGAATCAATCCGTTGAATTACCCTGCCGTGCGTTAGCATTTTCACTCACTCACCCCAAGTATTCCTTTTCCAGATTTTATTCCTGACCCATCCCAAAAAATTCATCAGAGACACGCAGAAATATAAACCATTTAAGACGATTGCTAAAGTAAGTCAACCCAAACGCCAAATATTCACCTTTTAGTAGCCGCATTTTAACATTCTATAGGGCCTGGTTTAAAAAAAAATATATGTTTTGTATGTTTTCTGAAGACCAACCGGCCGGCACTGCGAGTGTTGTGTCGGGAAATACTGCAGGTGAAGGTCCAGCAGGGGGAGCACTCATCGGTAAGAACCTTTGACACAAAGCCAGGGTCCCAAGTCATCATTCTGGTAGGAAGTCCCTCCCTCGCCCCTCCAACCTCTGACCTTTTACCACCTTTGTCACCCTCTCTTCCAGGTCCAAGATGCCCAAGCCACCATGAAATTGTACTGCATGGTGAAAAAAGAATGGGAAAAAGCCATCAAAGACAAGAAAAAGGATGTGATTGGGAGGATTGTGCGAAAGCCCAAATACCTGAAGAGCAATTCAAAGTGACTGAATTTACACAGAGGTGTTGTGCAGTGATCACGCCTTCAGCCTCCGACCAGCTATCAAAGTCTGAATGAACTTGATGTCCCTATGAATGGAAAATATCCATGTTGTTTGGTTGAGCATAGACCTGGAGTTTGTGTTCGTGTTCGAAGGTCTAACAAACCTTTTTAAAGTCCCTCTTGTCGGTCAGAGGATCCTGCATTTCCAGTAAATCATAAATACAGGACCTGCCATTTGCCTTAAGCTGCAAGTAAAAATTTGATGTATAAAAAATGTACAACAGTAATTAGACACTTTAAGACAGGACATGTTCCAAAAAAAGGGTTACTTTATTTTGTCTGAATGGTGGAGAAAATGTTGCCACATTGTAAGCCCCCAAAAATTCAGTTGGGTTTGTATTTTGTAAATCGCATCATTCAAAAGCAACTGACAAGTTAATGTCATCGGTCTGCATACGCACACATCCCTTAACAGCACAACACAAACTGCTGGCATGTTTTAAGGCTGGCTCTGTAACACTGTGGTGCTGCAAGTGCTGTTGTATGCTTTAGACCAGAGTTAACACAACATAGTATCACACATAGGCTCGGATGGTGCTGGGGGTCCATGTCACAGAAAAAAGACTGATTAGAGACATCAAATCTGACCTCCTAATAAGACTAGCATATTCTGGTTTAATAGGCAACTATTGACTAGTTTCAGGAAAATCTGATTTGACTGAAAATAGATTTGCTACCAAAACACGATTGAAGCTACAAGGTAATATTTTTTTGTTGTGTATTTTGTACTTGGTGCTTCAATCCTGCAATGCTGTTAGTTGGTTTACCCTGTTTACTGCGCAGATTCAAATAAATACCTGAGCGGTTGGTGGCTATAAGAACGTTAGTAGTCAGCTGTCAAATTGGTTCTGAACACAGTCTTGGAGGGGCAGGGTTATAATGGACTGCAGAATTGCAGGATAACTTTGCTCCGAGATAATTTGGGTGCATTACGTACAGTAACTGAGACGTTGCTCTTGAATGTAATTCTAAAGAGAAAAGCAACCAAACTACCAAGAGAAAAATAATTGAAAAAAGTTATAGCCTTGTGATCAGAGCTTGAAATAGAGGATAGTGTGTAAATATTGTTGAGAGGCAGGCTAAGTGTTCCTATGGGATACTCACACACACACAGTCCCTGAATAAAGACCAGACGTACTCAATAGCGTTTATAAAAGCCTTTCATGCGTTCATGATTAGAAGACCTGGTGGTTTGGTCACCTCAGTCTCTTCATGATTGGTCAAGACGGACTGTCAGTAGTGTCAACCGCAGGACGATCATAGTAGGCATTAGGTCAAAGTATACGGAAAGTCCCAACACTGACATAAAGGTAACAGATACAATTCTAAAGCAGCATAGCAGTTAAGCTCACATTCCTCTTCACAAAAACACACAATATATTTACCAACAGTTGTGTCGGCGGGCAGGCAAAAAGGATTAGAGAACACAGGATAGGAAGAAGATCTGCTTTCATCTCAACCATGCACAGAAAGATTTTTAAGAGTTCACAGTTCCATAACTGTCCATACAGAACCGGTTTTGAGCAGAAAACAGGCACTCAATAAAACGTACCGGTGCCTGATGGAACGTGGTGGAGCACCACAAAGTAACTGGTGATTTGAGTTAAAAACTGACATCTTTGGGTAAAAATACATTCCTACTAGCCAAAAGTCTTGATGCCCACATCTACAGCACACATGAAGGTCATAATGGGTGACCGAATAAAAAGCTGACGATTCACACAGAATACCAACCAATATTTTCGAGAAAGCTCATTGGCTAAACAGTTGCATCCTTTCCTGATCACCATTCTGTAAAGGGTTATCAAGAATCATCAAGTAGACCAAGAACAGAAAACAAATAATTTACCTGACAAGACAGAAAACATATACTTCAACTATGTGGAACATGCCAACACAAATCCCATCTAAAAAGGAAACTATTTCACAATAACATTAAAAGAACAGAACAAATCCATATGGAATACCAACCATCAGATGAGTTTCAATATACATTACAGATGCAGCCTTTCCCGTAACTAAATACCTTGCAAAACAAGATGGCTGGAGTTGAGATATTGATGACATCTTTGTCCTTTTGTCGAGTACAGGGATGCTCTGTGCAAACTCATGAAGAGGACTCAGAAAAGGGGCAGTGGGCATGGGGGAGGGGGAGACTGGAGGGATGCGTGAACTGATCACTGAGGGGCGTCATCTATCGTCCCCGTCATCTTCTCCTCATCCCCCTGTTTCTGGTGCTGCAGTCTGGCGTAGCTCACAGCGTCTCCCCTGAGAGAGGCAGGGGAGGGGTGGACAGATAGTGGGCAAGAGAGAACGAGGGAGAAGACGGAGAGGGAATGCAAAACAGGAGGATGGATTAAGGATTAAAGGCTTTAAGGGGGTTTGGAAAGTTTTGTTCACATCTTAATGACAGAATGAGCCAAAGCTGTTACAATACAGGTGTTACAATCTTCTAACACATCTTAGAATAACTTAATTTAACCAATTAATAAAACCTGAAAATCTGTGTTTTAGAGCATTGTGTTGAAATGATGGAGGGGGGAGAGAGTGGAAAGAGAATAAATCCTCATTTTAAATCCATAATCCACATCAAATGCATCCCTCTATAAGTGAAGGGATGAAACATTAATCATTTTAAATTTCACATTTAATCATTTAGCAGACACTCTTATCCAGAGCGACTTACAGCAATTACAGGGACATTCACCCTGAGGCAAGTATGGAGAAGTGCCTTGCCCAGGGACACATGGTAATGTATCCACAGCCAGGGGTTCAAACCGGAGACCTTCTGATTACCAGCCCAACTCCCTAACCCACTGCGCCACATGACCCCCACTAGTCATTCATTTCCAATCAGATCCTTTCAAGGATAACCAGGCTGTTGAACTGAGACTTACTTTTTCCCCAGAGAAGCAAGGCCATACAGGACTCCTGTGGCGAAGGCAATAGCGTTCCCGAACAAGGTGTTGAAGGAGAACTTGAGGCATATGGGAAACAAAGCCATCCTGGGTATACAGACACCAAAGGCCGTCATGGACAAAGAACAACATTGACTTCATAATGCTGACAGTAAACACTTATTTGATTAAATGGTGTTATGATGATACTGGAAACAGGAAACAGCCACGACATTGTCAGTGATTCAGGTAAAGCTATGATATTCAAGACAGGCTATGATAACAGAAGACCTTTCGAAGTTTGAAATGTTTCTGTTCTTTTGAAATGATTGACCCAGGTGTGTCCCAGGTGTGTTCTCAGTTCTTGCTCACCCACAGTAGAAGAAGGCTTTCTGCCAGGGCTTGAGTTTATCTGCCCGCGCCGCCACCGCATTGGCAAACTCTACGAACTGGCAGCAGAAAGGAACTTCACACAGGAAGAGCACGCAGGCGTTCAACCTTGGCGCGGGAGGACAGGACGTCAGCACTGTTATGTCTGCTTAGTAGACGCATACACACAGCTACAGAACAAGCACTGAACAGATAATACACTGGCATTTCCACGGTATGGACGCTGGAGAGCAATGTTAGGTGACAGGCAGATGTGTGAGGGGTGGAGACTAACTTACACCATCCACACTCCCGCGGCGATGTTTAAGGGGTTGACGGTGACACAGTTCCATACTCCTGCAATGGCACAGGCTGAGGAGAGAACGAGAACCAGACAGTGATGAAGTGCACTTGCACAGCCAAATGGAATACCACACATTCAAACACAACAATCGAATAGAAAGAAGGCTTCGTTGGGAATGATCACATTATGTTGAACAGATGACAAATGGCACTGTGAATCTGAATAACCGTAATACAGCATCAAACTGCTAAGTAAAATATTATGACTATTACACTGTTAGCATTGAATGCTAGGCTCAGTACAGTACCACACTATGAGCTTGGATGGACAATGGACAGATGGGAGACACACCCACACACACAATTCTGTCCGTTCACACACAAACAGACAGCTTGATACAGTGTAGACATAAATGGACCACTGTACAGCTTTGTTTAAATATAGGGATTTTTTTTTATCTAGTCATGTGGTCCATATGGATGGTTAAGCAAGATTAAGCAGGTGCTACACTGCAACACATCATAAAGACTGTCTATTTGCAAAACGAATACGGTCACCAAAGAATATCTGTCACCAAAGAATTCTGGGAGAAAAACCACCCACTGGTCCAAACTGCTCAGTTCTAGCACACTTATGCCAAACACACACACACACACACACACACTCATTCAGCAAACATCGTAAAGCACTGTCCTACTTATTACCCCCTTCTTGAATAATACAGAACCTACTGAATATACAGCAGTGTGCAAGAATGTGATACAGGCACCAGTGCTCCAGTGTCACCACCAAATGAGGAGGAAAGATGAGGACAAGAGGGATGGAGGCAGGTTACGGCTGTTAGGAAATGCATCACTGGCAGAATGATCTTCAGTTACCTACCTGCCTCTGAGCATCTTAAAGGTGATTTGTCAAAGTAACATTGTTATACTTATTATACTGGATGTTATTACGCTGCATCCAGAGGTATGCTTTCTGAAGAGCATAGGAATAAGGTAGCTAATTCCATTGGATAGGGTAGGTATTATGCCAGCTCAGCAAACTGGCTTCTGTGTTGGGGAGGGTGTAAAGAGGTGTGACTGCTGGAGATGGAAGCAATGAGTGTTAGGGGCGGTGGGAGGTGCCAGTGCTGTTCAAACACATTGTAGGAAAGTGCCATGGAGATTTGGACATTTCCTTTAATACCACCGAAAATGCAATACTTGCTTTGGCATTAGCCTCCTAAATTAATGTTTTGATGAAACGTAATATTCATACCCACGTGTTACCAAAGTGTTGTACTGGTGTTGCGTAAGCAATGTGGTTAAGTCTATTTAGGCCTAACGTTTGGCTGTACAACTGACTTATCATGTGCTGACTGTAGTTGACAATGTTCATATTGTAAATAACTTACATATTCCTCCCAAAACCCCAGCGATCTTGCAGAGCCATCGGTACCACCATGACATGCCGTCGTCGTCGGGGGCGGCGGCGGTTTTCGGTTGAGCGGCTGTCTCCTCGGTGTTCATCATCTTTACTCCAATTAATTATTCAGATTCTCCACAATGACACACACGCACACACACACAGTCCACCTAACAAAAAGCAACCGGCTAACGTTAGCTAGCCCACAAACCAAATGACAACTGGCCCCAACTAGCACTCGTGAAGCCAACAGCTGAAATAAATACCAAGAACATATTTTGACTCCAGGGAAATTGCGTTATTTATTTTTTTACATTATGGAATTATTGGTAGAAGAATTAGTCTGTATTTTTTTTTAGATTTCTTAGCTAACTCACCGCTGCCGTGTGGATACCCCGCTGAAGAGGCTGGTTGATATCTGGTTAATAAGACACTTTGTACTCCAAAGCCAAATATACGAGCTCGTTATTTACTACGGGATCATAAACCGCATCTATCACAATAAAAGGACACCAAAGGCCGGGGAGGGTCTCTTTGTTTGGGATCTAACTAGGACATAATCCCTGGTGTCTCTGGGTTGGAGGCTTCCCTTGACAAGGGAGGAGGGACCACATATCTGACGTCACCCGTTGTTTATATGTAGGGTGTGTTGAAGGGTTCTGTAGCTCCACTCTAGTACTATAAATACAAATAACCATGCCTCAAAATCCTGATTAGCATCAAGTGATACGTGTTAGGCCATTAAAATATTTTTAATAAGTCAATAGTGTGCATCTTTCATCATACGTAATTACAAGTTTATATATACTCCTGGATTTATCTCTATTCTGGCTCAAGTGAGAAAATAAATGGCTTATTCTGCTGTTTATTCATCAGATCTTTGCAACTTGCTAGATCTTCACATTCACCATCAGTGTACTAAAACACATTTATAAATTACAAGTTTATATATACGCCGCATCTTATCTCTATTCTGGGTCAAGTGAGAAAAAAGTTGCTTATTCTGCTGTTTATTCATCAGATCTTTGCAACTTGCTAGATCTTCACACTTCACATCCTGCCTGGGACAGCTCCAGGTCTAATGTTCAGAGCAAGCATATCTCATTGGGAGGCTGTTTATCAGTCTTGTATGGGGTTCCTGGGTTCACTCAGCCTCCCCCGGTGTAGGTTAGGAGCCCTTGCATCTGCACGCAGCTTCTCCTCCCATCACTCGGACAACAGAGAGGACTGGAAGGGCCTCCCGGTCCTGCGGCTGAGTCTGCGCTCCATAACCCTCATCCCCGACGCAGACTTTCTCTTCTCTGTGGGCGTGTGGCACAGCATGTCGTCCAGGCTCCGCTGGGTCACCTGGCCCGCCTGCCGCAGCCGCGCCACCATCTGCTCCACGTTCGCCAGGCGGCCGCTGTTTTCACTCCGCAAGAGCAACACCTCCACCTGGTGGTCAGCCAGGGCAAGACGGGCAGAGGGGGAAGAGAGCAAGAGATCAAAAGAGAAGTTTAACGCAAGTTGGTTTAACCTTTACAAATAAAACGAAGTCAGTTACGTCGCCCGGATCGGCGAAACCGGGGCCCCACTCTGGAGCCAGGCCCAGAGTGGGAGCTCGCAGGCGAGCGCCTGGTGGCCGGGTCTTTTCCCATGGGACCCGGCCGGGCTCAGCCCGAAAAGGCGACGTGGGACCACCTTCCCGTAGGCCCACCACCCGCAGGAAGGACCGTAAGGGGCCGGTGCTGTGTGATTTGGGCGGTGGTCAGGGGCAGGCGCCTGGACGACCAGAGCCGCGCACACAGTCTCTAGCGCTGGGGACATGGAATGTCACCACGCTGGCGGGGAAGGAGCCCGAGCTTGTGCGGGAGGTCGAGCGTTACCGGCTAGATATAGTCGGCCTCGCCTCCACGCACAGCTTGGGCTCTGGAACCATTATCCTTGAGAGAGGCTGGACTCGCGTCCAGGGCTCGCGTGGGTTTGCTTATAGCCCCACAGCTCAGTCGCCACGTGTTGGAGTTTACTCCGGTGAACGAGAGGGTTGCGTCCCTGCGCCTAAAAGCCGGGGACAGGTCTCTCACTGTTGTGGCGGCCTACGGGCCGAACAGCAGTGCAGAGTACCCGGCCTTCTTGGAGTCTTTGGGAGGCGTACTGAACAGTGCGCCGACTGGGGACTCCGTTGTTCTACTGGGGGACTTCAACGCCCACGTGGGAAATGACAGTGACACCTGGAGAAGGGTGATTGGGATGAACGGCCCCCCTGATCGGAACCCGAGTGGTGTTCTGTTTTTGGACTTCTGTGCTAGTCACGGTATGTCCATAACTAACACCATGTTCAAGCACAAGAGTGTCCATCAGTGCACGTGGCACCAGGACACTCTAGGCCGAAGGTCGATGATCGACTTTGTTGTCGTGTCTTCTGACCTGCGGCCGTGTGTCTTGGACACTCGGGTGAAGAGAGGGGCGGAGCTGTCAACCGATCACCACCTGGTTGTGAGTCAGATCCGCTGGCGGGGGGGGGAAGTTAGACAGACTTGGCAGGCCCAAACGTATCGTGAGGGTCTGCTGGGAACGTCTGGCAGACCCGTCTGTCAGAGGGATCTTCAACTCACACCTCCGGGAGAGCTTCTCACAGATCCCGGGGGAGGCTGGGGACATCGAGTCTGAATGGACCATGTTCTCGACCTCCATTGTCAATGCGGCAGTCCGGAGTTGCGGTCGCAAGGTCTCTGGTGCTGGTCGCGGCGGCAATCCCAGAACCCGGTGGTGGACACCGGAAGTAAGGGATGCCGTCAAACTGAAGAAGGAGTCCTATTGAGCCGTTCTGGCTTGTGGGACTCCCGAAACAGTTGACCGGTACCGGCAGGCCAAGCGTGCCGCGGCTCGGGTAGTCGCAGAGGCAAAAACTCGGGTCTGGGAGGAGTTCGGGGAGGCCATGGAGAAGGACTATAGGTCGGCCCCAAGGAAATTCTGGCAAACCGTTCGGCGCCTCAGGAGGGGGAAGCAGTGCTTCACCAACACTGTTTACGGTGCGGGTGGGGAGCTGTTGACGTCGACTGGGGATGTTGTCGGACGGTGGAAGGAATACTTTGAGGATCTCCTCAATCCTGCCGTCACGTCTTCCGAGGAGGAAGCAGAGACTGGGGACTTCGGGGCGGACCCGCCTATCACCCGGGCTGAAGTCACTGAGGTAGTCGATGGGCTCCTTGGTGGCAGGGCTCCGGGGGTGGACGAGATCCGTCCTGAGTACCTGAAGTCTCTGGATGTTGTGGGACTGTCCTGGTTGACACGCCTCTGCAGCATCGCGTGGCGGTCTGGAACAGTGCCTATGGATTGGCAGACCGGGGTGGTGGTTCCCCTATTTAAGAAGGGGGACTGGAGGATGTGTTCCAATTACAGAGGAATCACACTCCTCAGCCTCCCCGGTAAGGTCTACGCCAGGGTACTGGAGAGGAGAATCCAGCCAATCGTCGAACCTCGGATCCAGGAGGAGCAGTGTGGTTTTCGTCCTGGCCGCGGAACACTGGACCAGCTCTACACCCTCCACCGGGTGCTCGAGGGTTCATGGGAGTTTGCCCAACCAGTCTACATGTGTTTTGTGGATCTGGAGAAGGCATTCGACTGTGTCCCTCGTGGTGTCCTGTGGGGGGTACTTCGCGAGTACGGGGTCCGGGGCCCTTTGTTAGGGGCCGTCCGTTCCCTGTACAACCAAAGTAGGAGCTGTGTTCGCATTGCCGGCAATAGGTCAGACCTGTTCCGGGTGCATGCTGGACTCCGCCAGGGTTGCCCTTTGTCACCGGTTCTGTTCATTGTTTATATGGACAGAATTTCTAGGCGCGCCCAGGGGGCGGAGGGTTTCCGGTTCGGGGAGCACGGGATCTCATCTCTGCTGTTTGCGGATGATGTTGTCCTGTTTGCTTCCTCGAGCCGGGGCCTCCAGCATGCTCTGGAGCGGTTTAATGTGTGAAGTGGCTGGGATGAGGATCAGCACCTCCAAATCCGAGGCCATGGTACTCGACCGGAAAAAGGTGGTTTGCCCCCTCTGGGTGGGTGGGGAGCCTTTGCTTCAAGTGGAGGAGTTCAAGTATCTCGGGGTCTTGTTCACGAGTGACGGAAGGACGGAACGTGAGATTGATAGGCGGATCGGTGCAGCGTCTGCAGTGATGCAGTCTCTGTACCGGACTGTCGTGGTGAAGAAGGAGCTGAGCCGCAAGGCAAAACTCTCGATTTACCGGTCAATCTACATTCCTACTCTCACCTATGGTCATGAGCTTTGGGTCATGACCGAAAGGACAAGATCGCGGATACAAGCGGTCGAAATGAGTTTCCTCCGCAGGGTGGCTGGGCGCTCCCTTAGAGATAGGGTGAGGAGCTCGGTCACACGGGAGGAGCTCAGAGTAGAACCGCTACTCCTCCACGTCGAGAGGAGCCAGTTGAGGTGGCTCGGGCATCTGTTTAGGATGCCTCCTGGACGCCTCCCCCGGGAGGTGTTCCAGGCATGTCCCACCGGGAGGCGGCCCCGGGGAAGACCTAGGACACGCTGGAGGGACTATGTCTCTCGGCTGGCCTGGGAACACCTCGGGATCCCCCCGGAGGAGCTGGAGGAGGTGTGTGCGGTGAGGGAAGTCTGGGCTTCCCTGCTCAGACTGCTGCCCCCGCGACCCGGCCCCAGATAAGCGGAAGATAATGGATGGATGGATGGATGGTTTAACCTTTATTCACTGTGATAAATGTGAATCTTCCAGGATTTGTGTTGGTTTGTGGTAAGTTAAAGAGCTTAGTCTTCTGTGAAGTGGCTTCCTGCTTACCACTTCCTGGGAAAATTCCATCTTCTTGACCAATGATGGGCTTGCGGACACCAAGCTGGACGACAGGACAAAGAGAGCCTCCCGTACGCTTCCGGACATGGCTAGAATCAATACCTGAGGAAGCAGCAAAACAGGTGATGTTACTGGAAAGGCTGCACAGTGGGTAACCAGGAGAGGTCCAAGGAAAACCACAGAGAACTTACTTTGAGATTTTGACATAGCCTGCTGTCTGTGTTCATTATGTGAATGAATATAGACTTCGCCTTTTCAACATCATTCTAGAGAAAGGAAAATACAGGGTCAAGCGGAGCTTTTCAATTGGCCGGGACACACATCCAATAGGGCAAACAGGTGCACTAGCCGATATACTGGATCCTGACCTGCCTAAGTGCTAGTGCCACAGCAAAGCAAAAGGCATGTTTGGGAATCAAGTTTCCTTTGGTCTGGCCCTCCTCCATCAAGGCACAGCACATCTTATAGGACTTTGGCGTGTTCTGGTCAAAGAGAAAAAGAAAAAAAAAACATTTATATTAAACACTATATTAAATTGTTTACAAGGAGGCTGGCAAACCACTGCGTGGTCTCCAATTCCTGTACAGCTACCTTCCGGTATGTTTACGTAAAATCTTAGCCCACCTGATTCGAATAATTAGCTGGTTAAAGTGCCGAATCAGCAACAACCTATAGGAAAGTAGCTCTCCGGGAAAAGAGCTGGAGACCCCTGACATAATATTAATTAAATGGTGTGATGTTTCTAAACATCAAACTTGTAGTATGAATCATGAAAGTCTTACCAGTTTATAACAGGTGCCGGCAGCCAGTGTGAACGTATCCTTGTTGAATGCCACACCCTGGTTCTTCATCTCAATCAGAACTTCGAGAGCACCTGGTATGTGCAAGTAAGTACGTCAGTCATAAACAATGTCAGCATCACAGATACCACACGGAGCATTGCAGAAGGTGTTGCGTTCCCGTAGGCAAGGTGAAACAATACACTTACTGTCATAACAGCCTTTCAAAAACAGCATGTCTATGGCGATGTTGAAGGAGGTTGAGTCACTAAAGAACCCTCTTAAGTTCTATCGGAGGAGAACAGACTTAAATACAGGTGTAAAAAAACAAAGCAGAAAACATATGAAAAGTATTAAAATTGTCTTATCTCTTCTTAGAAATAACCGGCACCTTATCAGTCAATGTGGCGGCAGCCATGTCCTCATGACCCAGCTCATAGCACAGCCTCATGAAGAGGGGTCCAAACTTGAACTCCCCGAACGAGACATTGTAGTTATCCTCATGGTACCTAGGACAGAGGACAATAAAGTTTACAAATAGAGTGCATTCATGTCAGCCAGTCACTCTGTTGGCATGCCCACGGGCCACACCCACCTGTGTATGGCATTTCTAGCAGTGACCATGTCTTCAGATGATTGGCACATGTGCAGCAGCATCTTGAGCTCATCCTTCAAGATCAGCTCGTTCTTCTGCAGCTTTTGATTGAACGCCTCGAAATACTTACCTGCAATCAAATGATGCATGTGTGACCGATACATTTTGAATAAAGACTATTTGCTGAACTTTAATCCTTACCTTTGGATCCAGCCACCTGGTGGGCAACAGCCAGCTTCCTCTGCTGGAAATCTTGAAGCTTCACAACATCCTCTGACAAGAGATGCCTCTTTGCTAAAATGAATATAAGGCATGATATAAGGGCGGTTGTAAGATGACTGAGTGCATTCATCATGATGTCTAGCTATGCACATATCCCATGCAGAAAGTTGTGACATTGACAACGTTAGCTCTACCGACAACAGTACATTATAACACTAACGTATCATGTCTAGTTTATGTCTTACCTCCTAAATATGTCGTGCAGTTTGATGGATTTATACGGCTAAGTAATCCTTTGGAGGGAACACCGTAAAGCAACGATTGACACACTCTATGAAACATGCCCAGCGCCATGATGCCCCGGGAAATACCACATAAACCCTTGAGGGAGAAGAGCACCAAATAAAAGATTTATGAATCAACAATATTTGGGATGGTGACTATTTGTATGGCTCTATGATATTTATTTATTTATTTATACAAAACATGACATGTTTGGCGATACAATCGCCTGTACTACATGGAAGAATGCTATGAGAAAACGATCGCTCTTTAAGGTCCGCTGTATTTTCTATCGAGATGGTACAGTCCAAGATGACCGGCGCTTTTCACTATGGCCCTGTCCAAATACCCGCACTACGCCCTTGCGCCGTTTTCTGAAGTGCGGAAGTGGTAGAAGTGCGCGAAGGGTTCGAAGTGCGTAGGCTACAAGCGTGCGAAAATTATGCCCTGTCCCAATACCCGCACTACGCCCTTGCGCCCTTTTGTGAAGTGCGGAAGTGGTAGAAGTGCGCGAAGGGTTCGAAGTGCGTAGGCTACAAGCGTGCGAAAATTAGAGAATTGGGACAGTGATGACTACGTCATAGATTTAGCCAGCGCGTCATTACTACGACATCTAAAATAGCGACACCGGTTGCTGTTTTTGCAGTTTTGCTGCGGAAAATCATATTAAAGCTGCACCAAACAATTATTTTGAGAAGAAAGAAGCTCCGAAATCGAAGAAGACGTATGCGTCAGACTCTCGCTGTCGTGACAAAAGAAAATAAAAAAAGACCTTTGATTGTTTTTACGAAAAGGTGTTTATTGTATTTCTTTTTTTTTACAACTTTGAATAAATATAAATTAATCAAATTGACTCGAATATTCTGGAGCAAGTAATAAAAACAAACTCAACAACTGAGCAAACTATGCTGCAAACTAATTGAATGGAAATGTATGAAACACTCAACTGAGCAAACATTACAAACTAACTTTTTCAGGGGCAACACAAATCAAATTAAACTTGTTGACCACCTTACTTGGTAAGACACTTTACCGCATGAGCGGGTCGACCATAGACATGTATATGTACCATCTATTGTCTATGGGGCAGACCACCAGACATCTCCATATTCACCCTTTTTTGTGAAAACGTCACACGCAGCAATGAATTGTGGGTAATACACTTCGCCAAAGTCCGCATCGATGCACGCTTCGTGGAGGTGCGGATCAAGGGGGATTAAGACCTTACTGGAGAATTGGGACACCCTGCGCACTTGCACCCTTCAGCGAGAACGCGCAATTGAAGGGCGCAAGGGCGCAAGTGCGGGTATTGGGACAGGGCTAATGAATTGTGGGTAATACACTTCGCCAAAGTCCGCATCGATGCAGGCTTCGTTGAAGTGCGGATCAAGTGCGCAGAGGGGGCGGGGCTTAAGACCTTACTGGAGAATTGGGACACCCTGCGCACTTGCACCCTTCAGCGAGAACGCGCAATTGAAGGGCGCAAGGGTGCAAGTGCGGGTATTGGGACAGGGCATAAGTTTATGTTTTGCTTACCAGCAGCGTCTTGTCTTGTTTAATTTATCAACGGAACTAATAAAGTCTTAAAATACATATATTATTTCAATTATAATAATGTATTACACACTCTGTCATTTGTTATAAATGAAACATAATATGCAGTTTACGTTATATCCTCATGACCATAGGTGAGAGTAGGAATGTAGATTGACCGGTAAATCGAGAGCTTTGCCTTGCGGCTCAGCTCCTTCTTCACCACGACAGTCCGGTACAGAGACTGCATCACTTTGGGTCATGACCGAAAGGACAAGATCACGGATACAAGCGGTCGAAATGAGTTTCCTCCGCAGGGTGGCCGGGCGCTCCCTTAGAGATAGGGTGAGGAGCTCGGTCACACGGGAGGAGCTCGGAGTAGAGCCGCTACTCCTCCACGTCGAGAGGAGCCAGTTGAGGTGGCTCGGGCATCTGTTTCGGATGCCTCCTGGACGCCTCCCTCGGGAGGTATTCCAGGCATGTCCCACCGGGAGGCGGCCCCGGGGAAGACCTAGGACACGCTGGAGGGACTATGTCTCTCGGCTGGCCTGGGAACGCCTCGGGATCCCCCCGGAGGAGCTGGAGGAGGTGTGTGCGGTGAGGGAAGTCTGGGCTTCCCTGCTCAGACTGCTGCCCCCGCGACCCGGCCCCGGATAAGCGGAAGATAATGGATGGATGGATGGACTTTATATCCTGCAGGAGGTACTGTATCACAACAGTGTCTAAAAGTGCAATGTTTGATGCCAAACTTGACAAATTGGAGACACACAGGTACACAACGGTGTACTTAAACTACTGGACTAGGCACAAGAAACATCACGTGAAACATTGAAAAAACGCTAAATGAATTTGAGATCACATTAAATTGGCACATAAAGGATGCGTAATGGTGGTTGCAGAAATGTTAATGGTGAATTCACACTCTACAATCCGTGAAGAGGTGAATTAAATATGTAGATGCCTGACGTACGACCTCATCCTAGTCATGAAGTACTCCTCTGAGATTATATGCCTGACCTGTCAAAGCTAAACGGCTATGTTGTTATCGTTCATCTGCACTAGAGTCGATAATGATGTATAGTCTTTGCAGATAGGGGCCTACTGGTAGAAGGCTTGCTTTCACAGTGAAGCACAAGGATACCTAATCAATTTATTGTTGGCTAATTGCCCTGTTCAGTTTTTTCCCCACCATAGCAAATGGTGTCTTCTGGCTAATGGCAGCAGACACAGACAGACTGGGAAAACCCAAAATTAATTATGGATGATAGGTCTCACCTTGACCACATACACACACACACACACACACAGCTGCATTGTTTAGAATGTGATTATTGAAAAAACTTATCATGTTAAAACACACTCCTTTATGTGCGCTTTTTTTCGTACACAACACAAATACACTAACAACAACCCAGTGTTTACAATCGGGTCCCTTGTTTCGAACTCTGAAAGCAAATCCCATTATTTATAACGCTGAGGTTTTGGGACCTGATCCATTGGTTACGGTTTAAGCGAAGTTTTGGAACAAAGTACTGGAACAAAATTATAGCTAATTTTCACTGTGAGGTTTCCCAGTAAGAAATGGAATGCTCGCTTTTACGGGCTCATGTTTTTCCTAGGCTTCAACCATGTGAGTTAGTATAGAGTAGAGAAGATGGTTTGTACGGAGGGGAAGAGAGAGGGGACGTATATGGACCTGAACTCTCTACAATGAAACCATACTGTACTAACCATTTGAACATGAGAGGACCTGCTTGTATTAGAGGAGTATATTAGAAAACCTGCTGGTATCTCTCATTACAGCGTTGATCACGTTTGTGATGAGAAGTGTTCGCCTTGCTGCTGTGTCACACTCTGAAAAAACCTAGGATGGGTTGGGACTAGGAGGCAGGTAGGCAGGCTCACCTCTGTTGCCCTGGAAACAGGATCTGTTCATCCCCCCCCCCCCCCCCCCCCCCCCCAAGACAACAGCAAGATTTGTGTAGACTTTACTTTATCCTTTGTGGAATTTGAATTGTATTCAGTGCTTTCAGTGATTTTATCAAAGGAGACAGTCTAGATGCAAAGAGGACACTTTGGCTATTTTATCAGACTCAGTCCGGACAAACACGTGGCTGTCCTGACACTGACTCTGCCACTGCCCAAGGGTCAGTCAGGCAGGGTCACAGTCCTGCCATGTCATTGCAAACAGCGATGGGGGGGGTGCCTTGAAAGGTCAGCCCAGTGCTGGACATAGCGTCCGAGGCTTCTCCATCTCCCGGGGTAGTCTGAACCGTCTTTCCCCACAGACCCTGTAGACTGAGAGTACGTCCGGAAGCCAAACCTGAGACACAATGTTTGTTGTGACACACTCAAACTTTAAATAAAAAAAGTATTTTGAAAGACTAATACTCCCATCTGTCTGTATGGTTCGTTGTGAGGGAAAGAGCACATTTGTCTGTGAAAGAAGGCTAAGATTGTGTACACAGTGCAGACTTCTCAAGGATGACCTATATCACTCTTCTTCAAATTGTATACACTGATATATGGATTAATATTCTTCCCAGACAGGACATACAGTACAGCTGTGCTATTTCTTTTGCTCTTTACTTTTTTTCTCTTTCTCTGTTGCCAATGGTGTGTCTGACTTAGACACACTGACAGTCACCCATGGACTTCATGTGTCCTTGAGTTGAATTTCTCCTGGCACTGTCCTCTTCTGTGTGGTGAGCTGTTTTTCACTCCTCTCTCCTGTCTGAAGTGAAAAGTGCTCATATTAAAGACATTAGTTAATTAAAATTTTCGGCCTGTTGTATGTTCGTGTCTGGTATCAATTTTTAGTTGTTGTTGTTTAAAGACACTGCGTTACCACAGACAAAATTGTTCCGCAGATGGGTGTGGATGTAATCTCCAGCAAGACTAACCGGACGTGTTTTGAATTCCATAAAGGACATAATAGTCCGGTTTGCGACCCAGACGCAGGGTCCTATACTCTGACAAACTGCCAAGTTTTGCCATCAGCTGGTGGCTGCTACGTCCACACTCTTTGATTTATCCCCGTGTGCTGTGTCTGGGTTTTGGAAAGAGCCTGCGGTGCACCGTCATCATTAATGTCCCGGCTCAAACTGGTGTTGTGAGACACTGACTCGATTACTCCGCTGCTGTTGCTTTTTCCTATTAGATTCAGGCTATTTGAAGACCATCAAAATGACCTTATCTAAGCTATTATATGATTATATGATGAATGTATAATTACATATTGTATTATTAAGGCCTATTACACTTTGACAATTAGGAACCACATAATACATTCTGAGCATATACTTATACTTGACTATAGTATAATATATTTAGTCATTTAATATACCCTCTGAACGCTTTCACCTCGTATACTACATAATCAGCAGCATTTGATTGGGAAAAGAAGACACTGACTTGCATCCCATTGGATTTTCCTATAATGTCATGATGTGAACAGGGGCTTGTCTTGGTGTGCATTGCTCTCTCTCTCTCTTTCTCTCTCTCTCTCCTTCTCTCTCTCTCTCTGGGCCAATAAATCCTTTCTATGGCCTGATATCAGGGCCCTCTGCCTCTGAAGGTTGAGAGAAAATGCTCCTTTCCTGGAGCTCTGTTAGGGTGAGGGTTAGTCTAATAACAACCCTAACCCAGACAGACATGGACTCAGACTGTAAACCTAACCTAGACTGACAATGACCAGCCTGCAAGCTACAGAGACAGACATTAGAACAGCCAGCCTACAGCCTTGGAATCAGCATCATGGCTGCTAGGGTTGGCTTCAATTTGATTTAAAGAATGTCAAATCAGAAAGTAAAAAAATGTAGTGCTTATAAATGTTATGCACAGTCAAACTTGCCAGTTGGTATACGAGTGGACTATGCAATATACATTTAGTCATTTAGCAAACACTCTTATACAGAACAAGTTACAACAAATACAGGGACATTCCCCTGAGCCAGGTATGGTGGAGTGCCTGGCCCAAGGACAAAATGTCATGTTGGCACGGGCGGGATTCAACCCGGCAACCTTCTGATTATTAGCCCGATTCCCTAACCGCTCAGCCATCTGGACTGCAACTGACACCAGCTCAAAATATATAACCCCTGGAACTGTTTTAAGGAATAAGTGTTATTTCAGTAAATGCACAGAAAATAACTTCAAATTACAGTTCATGTTTATCCAGTAAATGACGAGTTTGCAGTTAATCACAAAGTCAGAGACACAAATCTGTTACTTTCCACAATGTTTTTATTGTGGCTCCTTTTTTTTAAAGGAGTCCTTTTTACGTAATAGTGGTTCCCTTTACATTGAATAACCCATATGGGGGCAAAGGAGATATTGCACACAAACGTCAGAAAAGCACTAATAGTAATACTTTCACTTGAACTAATCACTAAGATAGATATGAGCACGGAAAAAGAGAGGGGGAAGAAGAGGATGTAGATGCACAAGACAGATAAACCACACAGCTGCTTACATACATTTCTAACAATCACCCAAAAAACAGAGAGACGGAGAAAGACAGAAAGAGGGGGTAGTAGTAGTGATAGAAAAGATCAGTGAGATGTGGTACTGAAGTAGAGGTGAGGATGGGTTTGTGGTGGTCATTGAAGTTTCTGTTTTCGGAGTGCGGGATGACATGCTTGCAATTACGGTTACACTTGCAGAATGGAACAGGTCTACTGGACTACAACGTCGTCTGATACTAAATGCCTCGCCTGTCAGACTCACGTAATTATTTTGAACATAAACAGCAACTGTTTTAAGTCACGTCTCCATGAATAATGTCACAGTTGTTAGATTGTTGGTTTTCGTCATTTTTTTATTTATTGTTTTCTTCACGTTTCAGTAGTAGGTTATCATATGACCTTTATGGGGCCTATTTACCAGGCACAGATTACGCCATAGTTCGAGACTAAAAAACATCTCAAAGGAGATTCTCCATTTAAAGGGCTTCTTTGTCCAGAACTAAGTATGATCTGTGTTTTAAAAAGCTGTTTTGTAGTGTATGTTTTGTCTTTCACGTCGTTATAAGCAAGTTCTTACAGTCATTCTATTTTCAAGGTTTATATCAGAGACCAATGTTGTTTGGTCTAAAACGTTCAGCCTGCCCAAAGAATAAAAACAAAGCTTGAGATCTCCCATAGATTTCTCATTCCCATTTTTCCGTTTTAAGCCAAGCCTTGCTTGCAGTTAAAAGAAAGATAACCCCCTAATTTAATAAAAGCAATGAAGAGTTTTATGAATTTCATGACTCATGCACAATCATTTTCAACCATTCACTCTGCCGCAAAGCTATTTATAATTATAGTACAGTATTTTAGAAAAACAGAAACTTTTAAGAAAGTATCTCGCTTCACAAGCTTGAACATATGTGGCACATTCAAGCTGTCTTCGCAACTTGACTTCTGAATCCACAGAATACAACTGGCGTGATTGACCACTCAGGTTTCCAACTATCATTTGCTTTAGCAACAATATCTATCAATAAGTTAAACAACAAAAAGTTAAATGGCAAGGACATCATTCATGTTTAACAATTATTTAAAAGTTGGACATAAAATAATTGTAAATTTTGGACAATGAAATTACATATTGCAAAACACATTTTATTCTAATGCAAGGTTTGACATTGTATTAAACAATACCCCCACAAGGAATATTTACTCCTTCTAGCAACACGGGCCATAGACGCTTCAAAATCAATCATAAATAAGTTAAATAAATACCAACAATAATGATCAAACAGATGGTCTAAGTGTACCACTGTGCAAAACAAAAACAAAAACAGAAAGAAAGGAGCCAGATAGCTTGACAGTTGTACTCCAACACTATATCTGAGTTACAGACACATGCTGAGAAGTGTAGTCCTAGATTCCTTGCATGCAGCCTCCACTCGTTTGACATCTACAGTAGAAGCCACACTTCAGTATGGGATGAACTTGAAAGTGTGTCATTTTCTAATCCAATTACCCACAATACCTACTTGCTATTTTTCATCTGTGCATCAATCTTTTACATTCATTTCTTTTCTCTCTAAGGCAGTTATAGACTAACTGTTATCTATCCTTTGGTGTTTTCATCAATGATTAATCCATCATATTGGTGAGATATTTTCATGGGAAAGGACATTGTATTTCATATTCAGTGGCCTGAGGTGTTGCTTAACGACTTGTATTTGTTAGACACAATATTAACGATATTTGCATGCTGTGTTCTCATCTTTGAAGATGGCCAAGGTAGACGGTACCGTAGTAGAAGTATCTCATCTACTGGATCAGTCCCAGACTGGATCGGGAATGTTTTTATATTTAATATTTACTGTTTAAAAAGAATAGATATTGTAATAACAGATAAAGTAGGGTTAGTGCTAGATGTTTTATGAAGAAATGCATTTACGCGATAAGCGCTATTTAGTCACGGGACTATGATGCCTTGTTCAGTCACATAATCATTTGATGCTATGGGATTTTTAATTTAATTTTAACATTGTACTTTTTTAAAGAGCTCACAAAGATAATATAGAGTAAGCTTTTAAGTCTTCGTTAAATAGTATTACCCTTAATAGTTTTGTTTATCCATAATATTGAACCACTTCTGAAAGGCTAAAAAGCCTTTATTGAAATGACACTTTTTTATAGCTATACCAACCCCATATATATATGTCCCTGCTCCAACTGCAGATTGATCAGTGTGGAAATATCTTGACCAGGAGAGTGTGGGCCTACAGCTCAATCTTGCAAGCAGGGAAAGACTCATCCTGCATGACCACCGTACTGCTGGAGGCCAGGACCATGATGTTGAGGTCCTGCTGCTGGTCGTGGGTGTCCTGGTACCACTCTCGCATCACCTCCGAGTCATGGGTGGGGATCAGGGTAACCTATCGACACACAAGCGGAGGCGGGTTTTGGACGTAAATAATGTGTTTTTCTTCTTTAAATGTCCCTTTTTATAACTTAGACAAAAAAGGTGTGATTCTTATCTAGGAGTTTGGTGCCAGTACCTGCATGTTGTTCCCCCACTGGGCCTTCCCCTCCAGGAGAGAGTTCAGAACGGCCTTGCTGGGTTCCTGGGTCGCTGGGTCATTGCCACTGACCACATAGTACGATGAGCGAATGCGCTTGAAGAACTCGGCATCAACATTCTTCGCATTGCAGTGGTTAGGTATGTACACCAGATCCATGTACATAGGTGGGCAGTTCGGGACGGATGGCACACTTGTGGCCTTGCCTTAGACACAGACAGGCGCTGTGATTAGATGCTACTACAGTGTTTCAACATATGAATGATTAGGACAGTTATTTATGTAAACCGAAATGAAATGAATATTTACTGAGAAACCAGGGCTTACCAGATGTTGCACTTTTTGCACCCCTGGACGCAGAGGTATTGGTTGCATTTTTGGCGTCTTTGCCCTCACCTGTGCTCTTCTTAGGTGAGGCGGTTTTCATATCCTTGACCTTGGAGAGGCCACTCTTCCTGGCTGGTGAGGAGGACTTTGTCTTAGTCAGCTTCTTCTTTTTGGGTGTCTCCTTCCCCTCCATCATTAGATCCTGGCTCTGGTTGTTCTCCGGGGCCACTGCAGCCTCAGGATCCACCATGCAGACATCCGGGCGGGCCGGTGAAGGAGCAGAGTCCTTGGGTGCAGCCGGGTGAGGGTCCGCGTGTCTGTAGGTTAGGGTCCTGTCCGTGGGGAGGGTTTCGGAGTCATCCTCGGAGTCAATGTTAGCGTCAGCCGTGATAGAGGGGCATTCTTCTGTACCGGGAGGGACGTCTGAGTCAGTTTGAGATGGAGCAGACTCACTTATGGAGGTGGGGGGGGTCTCCTCACACTGCTTGGCACAGAGTGTCCCCCCAGGGGGTGGGGGGCCTCCACCTGCCTTGGCCACCGCATCTTCCTTTTCCTTATCCTCCTCATTCATGAAGTACTCCAGAGGGCTAGGGTTGATGAAGGACGGCGACAACTCTGTTTTTGGGTGGCGGTACTCGCAGGAAGTGACCAGACACAGGTCCACATCCGACCTGGACTGAGAGGATGGGGTGTTCTCGGAGGAGTCCATGCCCTTAGAGCCTCCAGCACATTTCTGATAGTCCGACAGATTAGAGGAGAGGGGAAGATATGATGGGGAGGGAATTTTGGGGCTCATGGGAGATTTGGACTCGCCAAATTTGAAAGAATTTTTCTCGACTTCAGTTGCTTTCTGCGAGAAGTAGGCATGGGAAGATGGCGAAGCTGCCTTTGGAGTTGAAGGGGACTTGTCCGTCTCCTTCACCTGGCAGGGCGTGGTGACCGAGGGTGTAGATTGGGAGGCATCAGAGGGGGAAGCAGAGGCGGCAAGGGTGGAATCTGCGTCTTTAAAGAGCATGGGTTTCTCGACTGTGGAATGGCAACCTCCAGCTCGCCTTAGATCGAAGCCTTCTGAGGGACTGTAGTCTACCTCAGTTGGCCCGTTCTCAGTGGCCCTCAGGCTCCCTGCTCCAGATGAGGATACATGCTCCGGGGATTGTTTACTGAAGTCCAGAGCCAAAGAATGATCTGGGGAGTCCTGGCAAACTGTAATGGTGGACTGCTCAGGGGACTTAGGTTCCTGAGTCTTGGCTGTCTTTGGAGAGATGTCCGGAGAGATGGACATAGGTCTGGGGCTGTCCTCTTTGGTGGGGGATTCCTCAGTGTCCTGTAAAGTGGTGGGAGTCTGAACCACGGACACAGACAGAGAGTCATCCACCTCAGTGGAGTGAGGGGATCCCACCTCAGCGTGGAGGGAGCGGGAGTCAGTGGCAGGTTCTGGGAGGGAGCTGGTGGCCAGGGATGCTGTAGAAGCTGAAGCTAAGTGGGAGAAAGTGTCCTCGGCCACAGCCTCGTCGACAGGTGTGCCTGATTTATCTGAGGTGGTCCCTTCCGATATAGACATCTTACTCTCTTCTTTGAAACCTGCAAAGGGGTTGGTGTCTAATTCTTGCCTTGAGTAAGTTGATGAGCTACCATCGCTAACTATGTTATTCTTTCTCTCAGCAAGACCTGAGTTCATTGACACATGGTCCAAGTCGAAATGTGACTTCCCTCCCTTGGTTGGAGAGTCCACCCCTGTAGACGGAGGGTTTTTCTCTGGAGACAGAACCCTCTCTATGGTAGAGGACTTGTCTGGAACTGGCTCACCCATGTGACTGATTCTGCAAGGGGAGTCCTCTTTATCACTGGTTACTTCCACAATAATGGGCCCCTGAGCGGTGTTGGTCATGGATTCAGGAGGTATAGCACCAGCATTCTCATCCACAGGGGACTGATAATAAGGTGTATGACCAGAGGACTGAGGTGAGGTGTTTCCTTCCAGGGTCTTCTCATCTGGACTGTTGGAGGTCTCTGCCACACCCGTTGAGGCTCCTGCAAGGGTGGTGCAGAGCTCAATTGGTGCTGCAAACCTTGATGGGGTGGAGTCAAGCAGCCCGTTGTGATCCCCTGAGGGCGAGCGAATAAGAGGTGAAGTGGTAGACATAGACATAGAGTCCAGACCATGTATGTGTGACAGGGACCCTCCATCTCTCTCTTCGCAAGGAAACTCCTTACAAGACTTGTCCTCTTCCAGGGAGGATGGAGGCGATATTGTGGAAGCAGAAGCGTGGTAGTCCCGACCTTCAGTGAGGCCACTCTTTGAGCTGTTGGCCTCAGAACCATCCTGGAGAGGGGAGAGCCTCTTCCTGTCTATGTCCGCTGACATGTAGCCTCCAAACCTGACAAAGTCCTGAGAAGGGGAATCAGTCTCATCGTTGGTGGTCTCGTCGCTAAGGATGTCCCTGGGTGTGGACATCTCATCCATGGGGGTAGGCACACTGGAAATCTCGATTGTCGACAGAGTGTGACCGGACGTGGTGTACTCCTCTGGCGGTTCCTCTCTGTTCTCGTCATCGGAGGGCACTTCACACTCAGCTGGGAGTGTCTCGTCATGGATGGATGCCACTGGAGATACTATATCAGATGTCCTCTGAGGGGTGGAGGTGCTCAAGAATAAACTCCCCATCTCTGTCTGCTTTTTGTTCCTGTTCAGATCGGTATCGTACTGTTTGACGTCCGCTCCCTCATCCTCGGACTCCGTCTCCTCGTGCCTGGGTCTGGCTCTCTCTTTATCAGCCGTCTCTCTACCCCGGGGCTCATCAACTTCCTCCATCTCTCCCTTCTCCTCATAGTCACCGGTCTCGGACGCCTCCTCCAATCCTGTACCCTCGTCTTCGAACCTCTCGCCCCCGCTGCCGTTGATCTTGCCCTTGTGCTCCTGCTCCTCGGGAGTCTCCCCACTCTCGCCCTCCGCCTCTGTGGTGGTGATCCCTTCGTCCACAGACTCAGCTGCCTCCGGTGATTCCTTGAACAACATGACCTCCTCGCGCTGGATCAGCACTCCTTCTTCCTGCTTAGCGTGGGGCACCGTGGCGTCATCTTCGACTACATCCTCTGCTTTGAGCTCCTCAAAGTCCTTGGTAAGGTCCTCCGGAGACGACATGAGAGATCTCTCTGTCTCCAAAGCCTGTGGAGCGCAAAGGGCAGCATCCACACTTGTAACAGACTTCGCATCAGCAGCCTTTTTAGGAGCTTTTGACTTTGCCTTGTCTTTGGATTTGGAAGGGCTGCCAATGTCTTTCTTTAAGGCGTCTTCTTTTTTCAGAGGTTTGGCTTTTGGTACCAGCTTCTTTCCTTCACCCAGAGCAGACGTTTTCTTTGCATCCTTTGAAGGCTTCTTCATTTCTTTTTTAAGGTCTTCTTTCTTTTGTTCCTGCTTCAACTCTTTCCTCTCCTTCATGGGGGAATCCCTCCTGAAGTCACGTTTCATGTCCTTTTTCACGTCCTCTTTCTTTACCTTCTCTTCCCTTTTAGGCTTTTCTTCTTTTTTGGGTGTTGACTTCTCGTCTTTCTTCACCACTTCTTTATTTGCTTCTTTGTCAACAATTTTCTTTTCCACCAATTTCTTTGGCTCCCGCTTGACAATCTTCTCCTTTGCAACTTTGGGCTTCATTTCAACCTTCTTTTTTTCAGGAGTTTCATTTTGAGGTGCTTGCTCGCCCTTTACTTTTGCCTCTTTTTCCGTAACTTTAGCTTTCTCCTTTTTCACCAAAAGTGTCTCTTTCTTCTCTACCTTCTGTGTTTTCTCCTGGGATGACTCTGCATCTGTTTTCACTTTCCCAGTAGCCTCCTCCTTAGATTCCATCCGGAGGCTTCTGCTTGGCGATGGTCGTGAGGTTGACTGAAGACTCTCCTTGCTGTCCGTTTTGTGTTTTAACTTTGCTTGCTTTAGCGATGGAGCCATATTGGAGGTAAGCTCCTTCTGGGTGACAACTGGCTGCTTCAAGAAATCTAAGTGTTTCAGTTTCTCTAAACCTTCGAGGATGTTATACTGAGTTGCATTACCAGGAAACAAAACACGAACAATCTTTTCTGAGGGGTTAGATGGATGCCATACAATCAATGAAGAGATCGAAGTCAAATAGGACACAGGGAGCTCGGATTCTTTTCCATTTGGTAGCAAGATGGACGCCTTGTCTTTCTCACTGCCCGTCCAGTTTTTCATAAAGTTCTGCATCTCTTTGCTGTTCTTGGATGGGTTCAGCACATACATCTCCAGCTTGCCCACACCCATCTTCTGAAACAGTATAATTGGTTCAATGGTGTTTCCCACAGGTCTCTGCAGAGACTCTGTCCTCAGTGACAGTTTGTGGACGTACTGCAGGGTGAAAGCCGCCTCTTCCACGTTCTTCCGCACCCGGAAATCAGGCTCTGGGATCCCAAGGTTCTCTGGAATGTTGAGGAACATAACACCGATGTCTGGAGAGATCATGTTCTTGACCCAGTCACCGGTGGCAGACGACCCCTGTGACTGCTCCTCCTCCAGTTCGGCTACCTTTCTAAGCAGCATGCTATTGATGCCGGGGAGGTTGTCGTCTCCAATGTGGGTCAAGAGGATGGAGTCAACCCTGTCTAAGTGTCTAACCAGCTTCCAAAAGCAAGCTTTCCTGTCCGAGCCCCCGTTGATCAGCATGTTGAAGCCGTTGACAGCAAAAAGCGCTGAGTCACCTCGGCCTCCAGGGAAGATGTAACAGCAGGGCTTGGAGAGCTTAAGGAATCCCCCAGAGGTTGGTGGCTCCAGCATGTCAAAAGGAGAAGGGATCTCCACCGACTCCGACAGGTACTCTGTGAACTCAGAAAGACCCTCCATCTCAGGGAGGATGAGAGGGGAATTCAGTTTAATGTTGATGAATTCTTGTAAGTTGTGTTTGTCCAAGTTTGAGTTTTTCCAGTCGCCTTGCTCGGGGCAGTACACAGTCAGACTTGCTTTGTTGGCTGGATGTATGGTGCTGAGTAATTCCCCAAGCTGGAGTCAGGTAGAGATTGAGAGAAAAAGGGAATGAGAGAGATAACTTGAGTATACTTCATATTGTAGACTGTATCAGTTTTTGTTTAAGATGTATTGTGCATTAAGCTCTTAAATAAAAAGATTCTCAAACACCAATCAACTCACCTCTTGGTCAGTAAATATGTCTATGAAGTTAAAGAAAGAGAATGAGCCAGACTGTAGAATGAGCTCCCCTGTGTTTTCGAAGCATTGCCCTGAAAGGACCAGTAGTTTGTGTCGGGCCGTGTCTGAAATCATGAGCCGAGCCTGTGCATGAAACAAAGAGATACATGATGGTATTTATCAATTCAAATATATGAACTCAAAATCACATTATTAAATCATAGCTACCGAACAAAGCAGACTTGATGAACACTGCCTAGAGCAGTGATACTCATTGCGCGGCTCGCGAGCCACATGCGGCTAGACGTCCGTTTTTTACTAGTGTTTACAACTTGACGCTCAAGTTACCGACCGGGGGGGGGGGGGGGGGGGGGGTGCGAGTGAGCTAGCCAGCGATTCCCAAAGACGTCAGTTTTTTTACTTGTTTTTCGAACTTGTGGCGGCAGCATTGTACATTGAGAATGCATTGTAAGTTAGCATTGAAGCTAGTGTGTTAGCTAGCGAATGTTATCGCGTGGCTATAATAAATAAAATAAAAATCCGAAATTGATCCGGGGCTATTCATAAAACGTCCGGGGCTTTAACCAGGGCTAACGACGCCACTGGTAACACAGCCACACAAAAAAAAAACAGTAATAACTATAAATTAAGTAATTTTCTGCGGTCTCGCGTGAATACGGCCGCCAAACCCGCGTGCCGTTACGCACCAAGCGGGGATTGACGACGGACAGAGGAGGGAGCAAGCCAGCTTCAGCTGCGGGCACAATGGGTCGTTTTTTAATGAAAAAAGGGCGAAAACCAGTAGTAACACCAAACGAAAATCCGCATGAAGACGACGAAGAGGGGGCGGGCAGGACAGACGAATTCTTATTTATTCTTCATGGCATGAATCATCTGTGCTTAATAGCCTATGCAAACAAACCCGCGCCTGTTTCAAACGAAGCAACTTGGAGCACCATTTCAAAACTGCGCATCCGCCTGGCAGTTAAATAAGAAAGCGTAAATTAGCGCAGCTCACTGCTTCACTTTGTGAACAGCAAAATCTTATCCACATGACAACCTCCACTGCAGAGCGTTGCAGAGGCATCTTTTGAGATGGCTTGGATTTTGGCGCGGGCCAAAACACCGTTCTCAGAATCAGAAATTGTAATAGTTAATATTGGGGGTGCGAGCCAGCCAGCCAGCGATTCCCAAAGACGTCCAGTTTTTTACTCGTTTTTCGAACTTGTGGGTTAAATTTTTGATGCTCAAGTGACCGACATTTAACCGAGAGCATCCGGTAATTTTTCGAAATAAAATATTGTTATTAATTAACGTATTTCTTCGGCGGCCCGATAATAATCCCGATAATTATTTAGGGGGGCTGAAGATCATTTTAGGGGGGGCGCCCCTGGAGCAGGTGTTGTCCACTTTTTTTCTGAAGCAGACTTTCCCAGTTTGAAACCACTTGCACAGAAAGTGATGTCTTTCTTCATGAGCACATACACCTGTGAGTCAACATTTTCAACCGTGAACACTATCAAGAGGAAACAGAAAAACGGACTGACCCATGCTCATCTTGAATGCCTCACTGATTGCAACAACAAACTACAAATACAACATGAAGAAAGTCAAGGACATGCATGCCAGTTTCCGCTCATCCCAGTATTAAGATAAATATGGTCTTAATTGAAAATGTATTGGCTGTGTTGTTTCTTTTTTTGTGGGATATGGAATTTATATGTAGAAATTAACATTTGCAAAAGGGGGTGTGTCTTTTGCAAAAGGGGGTGTGTCTTTTGCAAAAGGGTGTGTGTCTTAAAGGTGTCTCTTCCCTTGATTTTGCTCGGCCAATGTGGCTCTTGTAACAGAAATTGTGAGTATCACTGGTCTAGAGTGTAGTATGCCACAGACCAATTAGCTTTCAGCGCGGTTGAAAAGACATGTCACCAAACTCACTTCAGGCAAATCCATTAGATAATTAGCTGCCCTCCCTCCACTCATACCCCTCGCCACCCTAACTCACCTCACCCTCTCTCTGTTTCTCTACCTATCTCTCACTCTCTGGCTCTTTCAAAGTAAAAGTTCAAAGTAAAAAATTTAAGATTTCAAGGTTCCAA
Organism: Protosalanx chinensis; assembly: GCA_030340685.1. Classification (NCBI taxonomy): domain Eukaryota; kingdom Metazoa; phylum Chordata; class Actinopteri; order Osmeriformes; family Salangidae; genus Protosalanx; species Protosalanx chinensis. The sequence goes on from CM059329.1 coordinate 3,675,000, forward strand.
GTAAGAGTACTTTCTCTACCTCAGCAGAATAAACTGTTCCAGGCCCCTGGGCAGGGTCAAACCTGTGGTACTCTTGAGATGGTATTAATGCACACAGTTCCATGCAGACATTGCTAGACTGTGGGGGATGGGTGTGGCGTTGCAAGGAGTGAAAAGGACAGTGGGGCCCCTTTTGAACTGGCGTCCATCCTCGTCCAGCTATTGAATGTTATATTTTACTACAATTTAAAAAAAGGTACAAGAAACAGAGGTCAGAGTAAGTTCTCTTTTGTTGTTAGACCTCTGGCTGTAACTAGGATAGAGGCCTTCTCAGTGAAGCAATTTATTGCTCTGACTGTACTCACGAGAGAGGGAGAACAAAGGTTATTTTGCATAATCTGGCGGGGTAATTGTCCAATTTAAGTGTGTCAAACAGACCTTTTGAGATGCAGTTGGTTGAGCCGTGAAATGTGTGTGCAATAAAGTGTCCGTCAAGAGCTCTAAGTGGTTGTCGATGTCGATGTTTATGTGAGGGACAAAAGGGGAGACTCTTCTCTTACCTCGGTGCAGACGGCTTCATCAGAAGGATTTATAAGCACAACTGTCTCCAGGACATTGCTTTTGTGGTGAAGAATTCTTTGTCCTGAATGCCCACAGAAAAAAAAAAGAAAAAAATGAAATAATTGGCTTTTTGACGATAATCAAAAGACGACAAGTCCTTCGTAACAATAGTGAAACAGGTTCAAAGCCATATTTTCTGGACATACAGATATGAAAGCGAGAGAGAAGTGGTCACGTGTTTGTGGATGAACATGTTTATTTTGTTGAACAAGTTTCACCTGACCCTATCACCACTCCCTCAACCACTGACCCCTAACTCACATAAGTCAAAAACAGGGAACACAGAACTAACCTGTTATGATATCTATGTTACGCATAAAATATAGGCTGTGCAGTATTTTATAATTTCTTCTCTAATCTGTATTTGTCTCACATTATCTTCATTTCTGTCTGTCTTTTTCTTCCTCCCCCTCTCTTTCTCTCTCCCTCAAGCAGGGAGCAAAACTAACAAATCAGACTGCCTTGAGGTGCATATTCTGACATTGCTAATGTGACTTTGTAAATGTTTACATTTACATTTACTAAAATTTACTAAAATGACTTCCAAGAGAGAGTTTTACAAAAGTGCATTGGTCACTGATCATAGCAACAGGATAGTCCCGGGTTTCTAGATTATGAGACATCACGAGAAGACAATAAGTAGCAAGGGAAGAACTATAAGAGCATTTAGCCGAACAAGTTTACACATTTAAGGCAAGCATTTCAGACGGCAATAGTGTACTGTTAATGTAACGTTAATGATCTCACCAGAATGCTACCCTTAAACCCTGTCATAAAAGAACTAGGACCGGACTGGAGAAGAGAGAGATTGTAGCAAGAATAGCCAGCGAGATTCCATTAACCTGTCATACAAATCCATTTGTTACCCGACCAAATTTCTCTGGTTCAGTCCTTTCTTTCATAAAGTGAATGAGAGGGTTATATTGACTGTCAAAGCAATGCCTTTGTCTCCATCCAATCAAACTGTCAAGTCTGGGATGAGGCGATCCATCAACAATATACCTCCACAACAAACCTCACAAGGGCTAAACAGAGTAGTGTATCTGAAACATGGGGGTACACCGATATAGTTTACCCCTCTGAGTCAAATCAGTCCTATACTTCAGTTCAATTGCTAATGTACCAATTGCACCAGTATACATCGATTTAGTCCCAGTGTATGGCTCATTCAGATGCTCACTGTGAAGTACATATAAATCAAAAACAAGAAAAACTGTAGAGTGTGTGTGTTGGTGTGTGCAAACGTGGGTGCGTGTGCATGTGTGTGTTTGTGTGTGATTGAGCTCTCTAGTGAGGGTGAGGTGGTCCAGGTGGTGGCCCCACATGGGGAGGATAACTACAGCATCATTATTCACCCTGAGATCGTCAATTAGCACCCACCTCCCACCCTCACCCACCTCCCAGCCCACCCACCTCCCAGCCCCACCGATCTCTCCATCTGACCACCAGCGTTGCTCCCTCTGATGCGCTCCTTCTGTTGGTAGTAATAACCAATAGGAGGAAAAATAGACAAAATGATGGTACTACTTGTGCCAGTCTTGTCATTGTACCAATATATGTGCTATTTTTTGTTGTTGCCTGAAATAAAATACAGTAGGTATTTTGCCTGACACGTCATTTTTTTTTATTTTAGCAGCAGATGCCTTCCCTTTTGGAATGGAACCCTTCATACTGTATGACGATCATGTGATATCATGTGACTGTAACACCAGATAAATACAGAACAAACACTGTATTGACAGCACCCATCATTAACAAACACAGCATTGAAAACAGCACCCATTGATAACAAACACAGCATTGAAAAGCACAGTCAACACAGAGTATAAAAGGCTACTGACAGAGTTTGGGTTGTGCAATTTTCACAGATGAACGGAGAGGGGAGGAGAGAGGTAGACATGCAGAGAGAGTGAAAAGAGAAAGCTGAAAAGAGAAAGAAGAGTGTGAAAAGGGGAAAAGGGGGAGAGAGAGTCTGGTCACAGGAGACATGGTACTGCAGTAGCTATCTGACTGTAGGGCTGATTCCTCCATACATATTTCATACTGCAGATTCGTGGCACAAATTCCTGTAGTTATTAACCCTGCTGTGTCCTTGCTGAAGATGAGCACGTTGCTGAACTGATCCATCAACCCATCGATCTCTCCATTTGTTCAACCCTCCATCCATCCACTCACCATTGTATTTCCAATGATAATGTTTTTTGTTTTTTTACTAGCAGGTAAGTTGTGTAGCCAAAATGCTCTCCCTAACCTCCCAGTTTTGGCCTACAACTCAACACTGTGATGCCACATTCCGAACAGCAGGCCGAGGATGAAATGGGGGGTTGGGGGGTCACCATAGAAGGTGACAAACACGTCGTAAGGTTCATCTGAGGTCCAGTTCCAACTCCTGAGCCGGTTTTCCATGGGGCACTGAGGAAAAACCTTGCGCAAGTGTCTCATCAGATATACGGCTGAGAACACCCCCTGGGGAAAGACTTTATCTGCACAAGAGGATCGATCCACAGACTCGGCACACAGCTACGTAACTACGGGTCTTTGTGAGCAGGAGACTGGCGGAAGCAGCTTTTATTGCCTCTGCAATGTACGGTCAGAGAAAGAACTCACAGCATGTTCCTCATCCTGTTTCCACTGTCTGGCAGGGAGAATAACACGCTTTCGCTCTATATAGATCGTCCTCTTTTGTTCCTGGCCTACTTGAGTTAACTTTATAGGACAGAGAGACCTCTGTTTGTCACCAAACTAGCATCCACAACTATAACGCTGCCCCAGGAAGGTTTCCTGCAAAAGAGGGTAAATCCTCTGCTGATTGTGAACCCAAATCATTGTTGTACCTTTCATGTATTGGTGTTTAATGTATTGGTATCAGAAACCCGTTCCTCCGAGACTGATAGAAGGAATGACAAAGGGGGGGGTAGGGTGTGTGTGCATGTGTGTCTGCTCGTGTGAAGGCATGCATGGGTGTATCTGAGAGGGAGAGTGTGTGTGTATGTGCGAGAGTGTGTGCACTGGAGCTTGGCTGACCTTCCGACAAATACCTTAGTGGATAGGAAGACCTTAAGCACAGCACACCTCCCTTTACCCGTAATGTGGCATGCATGGCTGCTCATTATCCTTCTGATGGAGCAGAAAGCTACCATAATTTTTCTTTTGGGGGGTGGGTTTTTTCCACAACTTCTAAACCAGTGAACCAGGGAGATCTCCATTTTATCAACAACTGAAAAGGGATCAAACCAGAGACAGGAAACCCCGATTCTGTCTTTGTTGTTCAAAATAAACCTGAATGTGTGTTAATTCAGCGCTCAATTTGCGATTCTTCCAGTTCCCTTTCATCTGCATCTGTCTCCTGTCATCTTGTCATCTGTTAATTTTGTCATTGTTCAGTTTTCTTGTTCTCCCTCCTTTGGATGTTCACATCCTGTGAGCTGGCCCCAGGAAACATTTACAATGACCCCAAAGCCACCTTGTCCCCCCTCTTTGATACACACACCCATACACAAAATGTCTCCCTCATCAACAATCAAACACGAACCAACATTCACTCAACCACACACACTCTTTGTCTGATACATGATCACGCACCAAAGTCAACATTTCCTAAAATATGCATCACACTGACACACACACAAACACACACATCCACTCAAACACACACTCTATTGTTCTCTCTCACAGACACACACCAACAAAATAAATGGCACTGAAATACACACAAATTGACTCTAGCGATGAAGCACAGGTAATTTCCAGTACAGACAGCTGTTCATTCAGTGTTTCCTGTTGCTGCTTGGCACCACCAAGCGAATGAAATTAAGACTCACTACAACATCTCAATGATTCATCTCCAAATCATAATCAACGTACATTATTGCACATCAGTATGACCCAGCCGGTAATAAATCATCTGTTTCTTCATTAGATTATCTCAGAAAAATCATCTCAACTGTTTGGCGAATGCCCGGGCTCCCCACCCCTACACTCTCCCCTCCTCAGCCATCCATGGTAATCCAATCCAAGTTTTAATTGCTATTGATTGCAATCTGCTGTGCTGTACCTCCGAAGGTAGGGTTGAGTGGATTGGCTGTTGAGGGAGAGACGACTCGGGTTCCCCAGCTCCTCTTTAACCACCTCTGGTCGTCTGTACCCAAGACAGAGCAGGAGGAAATCCATCTTGTGTCCTGTAGCCATCTGCTTTCAGCTGCTTTTCAACCGCTAAATCCCTGGGTGGTCTCCTCTCTCCATCCTTCCTGCTGTTCTTCCGGTCTCTCAGTCCCTCCCTCCCTCTCTCGTCTCTTCCTTTGTCCATCCCTGCATCTACTCCTGCTCCCTAACTCTATTCCAGCTGTCTCTTCATCCATCCATTCATCCCTTACTCCTCTCCTTTTCACCCCCACCCACCTCTTTAACTGGGCCTGTGATTCCCAGTGCCCACAGTGCAAGCCTGGCACAAGGTGATGAATAGCATATCATCCATCAAGCCAACGTAGGTAATTGCGTTCCTCCTCCCTCACGTCCCTTGCCTCTCTCCCTCCACCCTCCTCTGCTCAGAAAAGGCTGATCTGTGTGAGGAAACATCAAGTGGTGGCTTTGATATCCTGTAGTTAAGCAGGATTGTCTGTCAGTCCATATATATTCAAACAATGTTCAGAATTAGGTTTGACGTGAACATTACCTGTTAGAATCTGGTGATGATACTCATTTAGAACCCAAAGCTAACCTTAACATAATGTATGGATAACAAATGCATAACTGTATTTACTTGAGGAAAAACTACATTTAGCTCATGGATAAATCCCCTTGTCGTCGTCCCCCACACACACACACACACATAAGTGAGGAATAGAACGCTTGCTGCCTGGGGCTCACATTATAATGAGTATATTACATTTCAGGAACAAAAGAAGAAGAAGAAGAATCCAGTGTATATGTCGTTGAACCACAAACAGGCAGGCTAAATATAAACACCTAGTGAAGTCAAGCAGACCAAGATGAAAAGATTTCATTGACTTTTGGTTGGTCCTTGATCAACATGGAATGCAGTAAATTGCCAAATTGAATTGTACTTACTACACAGGTTTTCAAGTTTGAGCTTACATCGATAGAGAGTGAGAAGGGTGGGGGAAGGGGGGAGAAAGAAAGTGAAATAAGTGCATAGCAACTTAGCGCTGACTCTCTCTTTCAGTCATTTCAGCCATATTGCACCCGCTTCTTTAGACACAGCCTCCTCTCCTCCCTTCTCCATACTGTCCTCACCCTCCCATCCTCCTCACCTCCCCTGTCCCCAAAGGCCACCAGGGGGTTTGAGCTAGCTAATAACCCAGGACACTCCTCTGCATCTGGGCTGCGTCGCAAGGCAACCACAACCCAGGGAGAGAGGAGGCGGAGGACAGAGAGGGGAAAACAAGGAGGGGCTCAGAGGAAAGGTCTACAGTTGGTGTGAGGGAGTATTCAGTCAAGAGTGTATCAAAGAGGGCAAAAGTGGTATTCATATCATTCAGTCAGTTTACCACCATCAGGTTAAATCCCAAACCTTTTGAAGTAAATCAGGTAAAAGTCAAATGCTTTCCCATCGCTGCTGTGGCCAGGTTTAGTTCTGTTGGGTAACTCAGAAGCCAACCTCGATCGGAGGAGATTCTCAGTGTGAAAGAACATGTACTGCTTATGGAACAAATCATTTTATATATTTTATTTTATTGTGTTTTATTAGGTTTTCATTTTATTCAGACATAATTGTTATGATACTGCTCAGACTAGCTTACTGCTCCTAACTCAGCATGAATTCAAAAAGAGTTGTGGATGTGCAAATAAATCAAGGCATACACATACACCACAAGGCACCGATTGACAAACAATGATGACGCCACACACAGTTGAGATTACTCATAGTCTCTAAATGGCACGGCCGTGTGCGTATTCCTGTTCAGGTAGCCGTTCAATAAGGTACCTTAGATCAACATTGTAGGAGACACAAGGACCTGTGTGTTCCAGTAATTTCCATCTCAAAGTCAGAGTACCTCACTAGCGACAGACAGACAATCGTGGACACAAGCTATTTGTTTATGATGAACACTGCACCCTTCTGGCCTGCACTATAGCAAAACGCTGAAGGCTCTGAAGGCCCAGTTGATCCTGACATGGCATTGGTGTGAATATGTGGGAGCCAATCTGAAGCCTGTGAGGTAACGGTCAAGGACAACGCCTCACATCCGGACAGTGTCATTACTTAATTAAGTGGGAATCTTCACTGGACTGTCGCCATATTACCCTCCGTGTAAGGACACAGGAAGATCTGCAACATCAGCACACGCTGACTCAGCACAGTGGGGCAAAGCTTACCAAATAACAGCAACAACTATACCCTTATCTTAAGAATTATCAAAGTAAAGTCCCAATGAGGAAAACCCACATATCTGACATTGAACGAAAACAGGACAGCAGGTTTATGACGGTGCACTAAAGGTCAGTCAGTATTGTGGATCTGTTTATGTTTACATGTCATTTTCATAACTAACCTTTAGCCGTGGTCTGTAAAACCCTTTGTCCGATTTTTGTTGTTGAGGCCCTTAGAAACAGGACGGCCTCTCGTTTCAAAGAATGCAAAAACAAGCCGCTCTGGGTGGGTGGGCTGTTTGGATCCTATAATCTTACCTCGAACGTCAGCAGAGAAACGTGCTGAGTGTCTGGAAACGAATAGCTTCAGCTCCTGGTCCAAGTTACAGTCGATGAGGTTGGTGTCCCAAGAGCGTATTCCTGCAATGCACAGAGAAACAGATTGAAGGGGATCTGAGCAAGATCAAAGAATGAAAGATGAGGTTGGGCCACTTCATCTGCCACCTGATTGGACAGGGCTAACAGCAGCTGCACAGTCACAATGAGCGTCAATATTCGCCATAGATTTAGGATCTCTATGAGACACTTCCTCCCATGAGTCTCTTCCAGCTGCTCCCCTCCAAAAGGCGCTTCAGGAGCATTCGAACCAGAACCAGTAGGTTTAGGAACAGCTGACTTCCCCACTGACCCCTATATATACATATATGTACATAAACACTTCTGTATGTTATCCATACTGCACCTATATGTTTTCATTTTCAATGTATAAGAACTGTATATTTCTGCCCATATTTCATCTGCATTTTTATTGCTAATCTGTTTTGTTTTCTTAGCTGTCCCATTGCACTAATCTGTACATAACTGCTCATTTAACCAGATGGCATTTAACTAATCTGTACATAACTTAAATTATCTGTATTTAACTCATTTCTCTTGCACTTCTGATTGGATGCTAAACTTGTTTCCTTGTTTTTAGAGATGCGTGATGACAATAAAGTCTAATCTAATTATTTAATTGGGCTTGCCTGGAAAAAGAACGTACCATTTGGCCAGAGAGGAAATCTATAATAGGAAATATCTATAAAGTGCTCTTTGCCAAGGGACGGAAATGCTGTCCAGCTGTCTGTCTGAGTCAGTTACCAGAATTGTTTTGTCATCCATCCTATGTCTCTTTCTTTCTTTCTCACTCTCTCTCCATTTTCCATATCTATTTCTCTCTGTTCCTCTATATCTCTCCAACTATGTCTTCCGGTCTTTTGCTTTCCGTTTTGTCACTCTCTCTTTCCTTCCCCATGATGCAGTGTTATCTGAGTATGATAAGGTGATTATGAAAGCAAACTGTAGCAAGAGGAAGAGAGATAAAACATAAAGCCAAACTGAAGATTTATAGGATACACATTATGTTATAATTAAATGCATTAAGAGTTAACATCAACCTGAGAACAAGCGTTAACTGTAGAGTAACAGTAAACTGGGAGTCATGTGGCGCAGTCGGTTAGGGTGTTGGGCTGGCAATCCGAAGGTCTCTGGTTCGAACCCTGGCTGTGGCAACACCTTGGGAGAGGCACTTCATCCTACTTGCCTCACGGGGGAATGTCCCTGTACTTGCTATAAGTCGCTCTGGATACGAGCGTCTGCTAAATGACTTTCATATCATGTAAGAGAGGCCTTGTACAGCAAGAACAGGCCTTTGCATTGTCCTGCATCAGTATAGAACGTCTAAAGTCTATCTCCATGTGCGATCGCCAGCTGGCCTTGGCTTTGAGAGAGGGAACCATAAGAAGCCAAGTAGCAGAGCATCAGGTTTATTGGAAAAGAGAAGAGAAAGCAGCCAGGCTCTGGGATAAAACCATGGGTGTGGCAGGAACATATATTATAAGGGCAAGGCTGGCCTCAGGGCTGTTCAATATAGGTGGTCTCTAACCAATCTAACCCTCCTGGGCGTGGATTTTAAAGTGATCATGTTTAGCAGCATCTGTATAATTCAAGTCAATTCGAATATTGAATTCCAATGGTATCACCGGTACATGTTGTCCATGTAAGACAAAGGATTCTCTTTCTCCAAGATGCTGACTCTATGAATTCTGCACATCTGTATTTGTTGCAGCTATAGGTCTGGAGATGTAGAGAAATTTAAAGAAAACTTGACAGGTTCCCTTTGTTTGGAAGTTGCAACTGAAAGTCCACTCATACACGCATTCCTTTCGCCATTTTCCTGCTTGTCATTCCCACCTGTAGAAAAAATACAGCCAATTGTGAAACGAGAGACGCGCAACTCGACAGCTGAAACGCTTTTTTAGTTTGAATATCGTCTCCGTTGACTTTCCGTAGGGACCGCAGTGCGGACCTGACCACGCCCACTTGCCGGTGTCTGATGAGCGAAATCGGGATGCAGGAATGGGATGGTCCCGCTGGGCTGGGCGGATGATTTAAGGCTGCAGGGTTAATGGGCGGATAGGCAAAGCAATTTCTACAAGATACGATTTTTCATTTCGTTTATATGAAAACTTGACAACCAAAATTTGAATAAGATTTTGCGTTAGAAGCATCTGTTCCCCCAAGTTTAGACGTGAAAAGTTAAACCATTACGAAGCCATTTAATACGATTTGGGGGGAATTATTTAGGGTTTTCTTGTGTCGGATGTATTTATTGTGTGTATATGTAGAAACGGTGAAACACGTTGACACATATGAGTTCAATACGGGTCCACATACCAAGAAAAGCAATAACCTGTGCGCTATTGACGTAGATAAAACAAGCAGTAGCCTAACATGCTGAATCACTCCCGTCATGTTCAATAAAATGACCTCTTACCACGTGTGTATGACAACATTGCCAATACAATGATGATACGTCAAAAGTAGTAGATTGACCAACCAAAGGAGAAAACCTCAATCGAAAGAATAGCTTACATGTATAGCAGGGATGGGAAGACCTAGTGAGTTTGGAGGGTGGTACTGAGGTGTGGACGGATGTTATCTATTTGATTTGAGATATTCCACAGATTTGTAGGGGCGGGTCCATAAAGACAATAACATTTACAGTATGTCCACTCCTTTAAATAAGACGATACTTGTCAATATTCAATCAATTTGCCGATGGAGATCTCATGGGCAGTAGCGTGCGATGTAATAGCCTGTAGATACGTAAAGTTGATTTGAAGTGACACAATAAATCATTACAAAACCCAAACGACTCAAATCAACACAGAAATCCTAATGTTTGGAAGGCCTGTGCATATAGTGAGACTGCGACTAACACGACAGCACAAACACGTCCAACACCAAAACATCCCCATCTATAGATCGTCTTACCTTTTTCGATTTCCGCAATGGCACACTTCAAGTGATCTTCCGTGACGATCTCCCCGATTGCCACAAGCAGGTAAAAATTGCTGTCTACAAAGTGTTGGGGTGTTGGGGATGCCATAATGTGGCTCCTCGCGCTCTTCATACTCTCGGTATCTGCGGATTCCACTAGCGTCGCCATCCCCTCGCACTCATACAGCAGCACAGAACAGCACAGCTCAGCACACACCCCTGTCCTGGTGCAACTGAACGGAGTGTGTGGTCACCAGACGTACAGTACGCCTAGAAAGGAGTGGCCCCACCTTTTATACCCCCAGACATTGTGTCATGGTCGGTAACCGGGGGAAGAGGCGAAGGCACACTAGGAATTGGTCCTTTGACCATGCTCTTACAGCTGATGTCATCTGCAGCGAATAGAAAACTGTTTAGAAACTGGTGCATTTTAAACAGGAGATTACTATTGATTTAGTAAATGTAAAACGTACTTAAAGCTTAAACAAAACATTAAATAGGCAACTCATGGAAGTTAGCTCATTCTGAGCACATTGTAGTCAATATTGTTTGAGCTGGTGTGTTTTTAGTATAATAGGCTATTGCTGCCCGTTGTCGTTCCGTCTCTACAGGTTATTTTATGTTTTGACGTATCAATACGGGGATAATCACACACACTTCACAGATAACAGGAGACTCGTGAAACACTTCAGTCGTAACAGAAAAAGAACAAAGCGACTTCACACGAAAGAAGGTCGACCTTTAATGATCGGGAGCATAAAAAGTGTGTCTGGGGCGTGAGAAAAGATAACATCACAAAACAATAAAACGGCAATAAGCAGTCGTCTGAGACACCCCCATCCCACGTGCTACAGTAGCCAAAAAGAGAAAATTATTAAAGAAAAGCTATGTAAAACATTTCTGTACGTCACACACGATTTTAGGGAAGTTTAGGTGTGAAAAGTGGCTTTTCTCTGATTAATCAGATTTTCGTAGTCCACAATATTCCCTTCAAGGGGCTGGATCTGACGATAGGGTTTTCCTTATGTGAAAATTTCAGGGGTGTGTGCTGGGGGTGGGGCTCCTAATGTGCAAGACTTGATCCCGTTTGGCCAAGGCTCCTTGGGGTCTGATGATACAGAGCATCAAAGATTCATCAGAACACAGCTGGGAAAGTATGAGGACATTAAATATGCAGCAGCTGTCACTGTCAGTCAGTCTCACACACTCAGAATGACAGAGGGGAAGGGGGGGGGAGGTGTGGCAGACACTAATAAATTAAGTGCAACATAATTGGTCTAGAAGTCTAGTGGTCCCACCTCTCAAGAGCACCATGGCCCAACACAAACTCTTCCCCTGTCTGGCTCCCCAATGGTGGAATCAACTCCCCACCTCAATCAGAAACACAGATTGTCTCCTCACCTTCAAGAAAAGGGTCAAGACTCACTTATTCAGAGAGTTTAAAAGCACTTCCTACAAGTAGACTACTCCCCGTCGAAGGGGCCTACCTTAGATGCCTAGATGCCCGCTATGCTCAGTGACCGAAGCTCTTTTGTAAAGCTCTCTCTTGTAAATCGCTTTGGATAAAAAGCGTCTGCTAAATGAATAAATGTAAATGTACCTTACATTTGTAATCTGTTTGTTGCTGTAATATGTTTGTCAGCTCTTGTTGTTGGTCCTTTGTAATTGTTCGGTTCCTACAAGTAGACAGACTGTAAATTTAATAATATATGTATAAACTCCCGCCTCCGGCCTTATGCCCCTGTCTGACAATCGTCTAGTGCCCATCTTAATTGTCTTAAAGCTCTTATAGCTCTTCCCTTGGCATTTATTGGTTCTCACGATGTATGTTTCATAATCTACAGTATAAACCTGCTATGTTTGGGGTCTTTCACGTTGCTATGCTTAGTGACCGAAGCTCTTTTGTAAAGCTCTCTCTTAAGATGAATAAATGTAAATGCTAAATGAATACATGTAAATGTCAGTAATAGGGTTAGCCATTTTGTTTGTTGTTTTATTTAAGTAAAAAATAATTGGGGATACAGTTAGTCTAGAATTATATATACAGTATGTGTCAGAATGTGGTTTAACGTATCTTTTCTTATTTTCCATGTTCCAAGATGTATCCATGATTGACAGGACCATGTGTAGTGGTGATGGAATGACATCTGACATCAGTCAGGTCATTTCCATGGTTACTTAGTGAGGAGGTTGCCATCTGTCCTGACATGGCATGGGGTCGGAGATTAAGTCTTCATTGCCATGGCGCCAGGAAAAGAAGGGTTTAGGGTAAATGGTCTTTCCTGTCTGGATCCTTCTCCCAGCTGTGAATGATAGTTTTCAGGGATGGACAGGTGAACAGAGGCAGGTCCTTCTATGTTCCAGTCTCTATGTCTAGTCTAGTGGGAGAGAGAGAGAGGAAAGGAGCCATGTGTTTGTATGAGTTCAAAAGCTTGTATGATAGTCAGTCAAACAGATTAGCCATTTTTCGTGGTGACACCTCCTTAATACAGGAAGCAATAATATTGTGGAAGAGAACGCACAATTGCATGGATACATAGTGATATTGTTGAGAATAGATAGATAGATAATAAAGTTTATCTAATCCAAAGATTCCTTGTTGGTTCATTTTTGTAAATATTTTTCGTGAATTAGCTCTGGGTTAGGTCTTATTTTTTTGTAGGTCTAGGGGGTCTGGGGGGGGGGGGGGGGGGGGGCAGGGTTGTGATTCTTTCCCTCTATCTTCCCGTCACCAATGTGGCTGCAACAATGTTTGCACATGATAGTATAAACTACTGTAATGGAATTACTTGTTGTGAGGATATTCCCATGATACTGATTGCCAACAGCCTTCTTTTTCCCAGAAGATCGACACTGCACAATGGATCATTGCTTGTGGTATGACCTACTTTAAGAAGCATGGTAGCAATGTGCGTGTCTGTGTGCATGCGTGTGTTTGAGTGTGTTTCAAACAGGGAGGGGGGCAATTATCCAAAAATAACTCCCAATGTTGCTTGGGTTACTGTTCCAATGAACTGTATCCTAGCTTTGTATCTGTATACTGCATAATCTATATTACAGTTTTTCCGTTAAAGAGCCTAATGTCAATGCTTCGTAGTCCGGGAGAAATCACTGAGGTGTAACAAAATGACCACATGAAGGGGGAACCGTGTTCAGACAGCTGGATCTTCAAAGCGGATCAGAATAGCTAAGACTCATGCTGGGTGAAAAGACAAGCCCTAGTACTGGAGCTTCAGTTCTTTAACACCCCCCACCACCACCACCCCCTCTCTCTCTCTTTCCTGGCACCTCCCTGGCAATTCCCAGGGCCTGTCTGTGCCCCACTGAGATGACAACACTGATGTGTCATCCAAGCATCAGGGGTGGAGGGTGTGTTTGTGTGTGTTCCTAGAGGCTGGAATGGCTGTGTGTGGGTGTAGTCACTGGGGGGCTGGCTCCAGGACTGTGCTGTTCACAGCAGTGACTGAGGACAATAAAAATCAGCTATTTGGAAGAAATACACATACAAATACTTTTCTTTAAACCCTCAACGGCATCACCTGACTTCCTTAGGTGAATAAGTCACAGGAGTACATGTGTCTCTTCCCCTTTGAGACCTTCTTTCCCTACATCCAGTCAGACCAACACTGTCAAGCTACGTCAGTCATACCATGAGTCATACAGGCACCCGGCAATGCCTGCTGTGTAGTGTGTGTAGTTCCTTTGTGTGTGTGTGTGTGTATAAACTGCTGTTACCCCTGCTGAACCAACTGTTTTGTCTGCTGGCCTGTGGCTTTGCCTATAGAGGGGGCCCAGCGTTAGAGGACTGGGTATGCTGGGTTGGCAGTTGACTGACTGACTGACTGGGGGGTCACGTGGTTCAGCGGTTAAGGTGTTGTGCTAGTGATCCGAAGGTTGCGAGTTCGATTCCCAGCTGTGGCTACATGACGTTGCATCCTTGGGCAAGGCACTTCACCCTACTTGCCTCAGAGGGAATGTCCCTGTACTTGCTGTAAGTCGCTCTGGATAAGAGTATCTGCTAAATGACTAAATGTAGCTGGTGTCTGTATGGTCTCTGGGAAACCTTCCTCCAGTATTTAGGAACCTCAATGAAAAGATGACGCTGAAGAACAGAGGCTCTGCAGGAAAGGTTCCTTGCAGTCAATACAACCTACAAAGCACTATAGCCCTCACTTTACTTAAGTGATATCCAGCAAAGGAAGAGAAAGGGAGAAAGGGATGGGGGGGGGGGGGGGGGGGGGGGGGGGGGGTAATGGCTTTTTGGGCAGAACCCCAGCAGGTGTCAGCTCTGATTTAAGGTGACTGCTTTCTCATTCCATAATGATCCTCCTGTACATGACCTTATATGAGTCTCTTGTGATACCGAATTAACTCTAATGACAGGTGTAAATGAACTTTGCGAGGTTTGGATTGGAGGATGGATGTAAATAAATGGAACTGAGATCAGTTTGATGCTAAAAGCAATATGGAGATGGAAACCTTTGACCAATAATCAGGATGCCAGTGCCATCTTGCGGTAGGTAGACAGGCTTGGCGCTATGTTCCGGAGACAGGTTCTAATGTTTTATTTATTTAGCCTTTCCTGCATGTGTACAATGCTTAGACAAGTTAATTGTCTGAGGGATGTTCCAAGTACGCTTCTTTAAAGCTAGCATGGGTGACTTTAAGAATTTGAGCAGGGTGTGAACTGTGAAGTGAATGTTTTATTAATGATAGTGGACTATTATTTGTATGGGTCCGTTATTATTTAGTGTTGCAGCATCTAGTAGTAGGCTATTTGAATGTACGCCACGCCACATTATAATAGCGGCATGCCATTTATGAGCATGCAACAAACTTGTATTTCTGACCTTAAAAAGATGAAGTAGAAAATAATCAATGTAAGAAAAAAAAACTAGAAAAAAGTGTTCTCCGACTTCAACGTTGAGCCACCCGGAACATAGCAGTTCTACCCGGAACTGCTTATGTGGTTCTGCGTCCCTCCCAGTTTCTGTAGCGGCCAAGTCAGACCCGTCTGCCCGCAGCAGCCAGCGAGCTTCTCAGCAAGGCCACTGCGGGAACATGGCGACGGATAAACAGAAACATGAAGGGAGAGTGAAGATAGGACATTATATTCTCGGAGACACACTCGGAGTGGGGACGTTTGGAAAAGTTAAAGGTAGGTGCGACGGTCTTCTGTCGTGTTCACTGGCGAGGGAGGGAGGGAGGGTGGAAGTGATAGAAGCTAGCTTAGCCTAGCCGTGCAACACTTGTTGGCTAGTTTGCGAGGAACGGCCCCGTCTATTTACTGAAAACCATGGAGATTTGTGTTGGAAAATGGATGGAAGTGCAGTGCAGTCAGTGCATAACTTGCTCTACCACTACACTCAGGCAGGGATCTGTGGTGCATCGTTTCATGTTGATGGAAAGTATAAGCTTCAATCTTATCTGGAGATTTCTCAAACTCAAGCTAGGCTAGTATTTCAGTGGCCAGTTTCCCCTCCAGTGTTCAGTCTGGCTTCTGGAAGCTTGATGTCGATGCTGGATAGTTGAAGAGATAAAGGCGGCTGATCCGAAACATCCACCGGTTGTTTTACTGTCATTTCGGTAGAGGTGAGGTAGTAATCTAGTACTAAATTAGTTATCAGGCGTAATAACTCAAGTAGTTGCAGCATATTTCAGGTCCATGGTTCTGATTGAGGCAAGAACGCAGTTCAAATGTGTGTGTGGCCTGTAAATCTAGCTATGTCTGTATCCACCTATGCCTTGTTTTACTTTTCCCAGGGTTTCAGTGTGATTATTACACAACGAGTTTACTGCCTGGCTAAGTATTAAAGTTTGGCTGCAAACCTATGCAAGGCCAATTTAACTTAACTCAAGCTTAAGAGATTTCTCTTAAACCACCAATGAATAACTCACTAATGCTTGTTTCATCTGGCCCCTTTCCGGCCAAGTTGTTCAGAAATGCAGAGCCTGATTGGCAATTTAGTCAATGTCTCACTAAGACATGCTAGTTGGACTGGTGGCTGGGTTAATACTCCACCGGGTCAGCACAACAGCTCGATCAATATGAGCTGCTTGCCTTTCTGTGTCAGTCCATCTCCTCACCTACTTGTCAGTGTCCTTGTCGATTCGGAAGGTCTTTATGTCGCAGCTCAGGAGGAGTAAGAGTTGGGCTGGGCCTTATCTCGTACCTGGCAGGTTTTGCAGAATGTATTTTAAGGGGTAGCAGAGAGTTGGTGTTAAATACAGGCCGTCAGACAGACGAAGTGGCAGACTATTGAAAATAGCTGGGTGGGATTGGAGTCTCTTTTGAACTGATACATTTAAAATATTTGATCCCAGATGGTTTCCTAATTCCTGTCCCGAAGACTATTTCTAACTCCTCCCCCCAAAGGCCATGTTTTCCAACTACTTTCCCAACTCAACAGCCACACACGCACACACTCACAAACATTGTTACCTCACCCCTCGTCTCTGTCTCCCCCCCCCTTCTCTGCAGTGGGACAGCATGAGCTGACTAAGCACCAAGTGGCCGTGAAGATCCTGAACCGGCAAAAGATCCGCAGTCTGGACGTGGTGGGCAAGATCCGCCGGGAGATCCAGAACCTGAAGCTTTTCAGGCATCCCCACATCATTAAACTGTAAATCCCAGATTACATGCCTGTCTGACCAGAGACTAATCCCCCCCCCCCCCGTACCAGAGACATCCACCCATGTTTTTCGAGGTTTTCCTCTTGCTTATTTCCTGTGTACAAAGGACATTTTCATTTCATCTCTCCACTTGCTCCATGCCTGTTTCCCTTTCTCTCTTTAGTCACTTTTCCATCTGTGTTTGACAACCCCTCTCTCGGTTAGACAGTTGCTGTATATCCAGTTTGCGTGTTTTACCGACATCTACTGTTGTTATTTTGTAATCAAAGTACATGGTAGGATTGGGGGGGGGAGGCATTTCCTGGGGTGTGGTCTCCTGGGACCTAACCAGAATGTTTCCATTTTATGTTCCCTATTAAGATCCTCCTCCCGAGCTACAAGAAGCATATAAAAATGAATCTCTAGGGTTCCTCCTCCCCCTAACAACAAACCCTAACCCAAGGATAGCCTTCCCTGTGTGTGAAGTCCAGTTCCATGTGGACAATAAAAATAGTTTCACTTTTGCCAAGTGGTTGTGCTCTCCGCGATCCCATTCGTGTGCACACGCCCACATATACAAGCCATAGCCGTTCATTTGTTGACATACACACAGCGTGTTCAAACAAGTCATGCTCTGTCAACGTGCTTTTGTTATAAAGCGGTCTGTGTCACCGTTGTGTTGTCGGTCATACGCTCTGGGCCCAACCCTTTTTCACAGCATTCAACGCCATTCGTTACAACTCAGTTAGCCATCGGTGTTGACTGCCAATGTAGTTTGAAATGTTGATCATTCCCAAAGCTGTTACTGTCTCAGCCAAACCCCCTAACCCTCCGTGGTTAACCATAGAAACGAGCCACTACACTTTGACCATTCTAAACCTGCCCTAACGCAGACACCTGTACATTGGAGACTATTATGGAGTCAGATGGTTCAGCGGGTTACGGTGTTGGGCTCATGATCGGAAGGTTGTGAGTTCGATTCCCGACTGTGGCCATGTGATGTTGTGTCTTTGGGCAAGGCACTTCACCCTACTTGCCACAGGGAAGTTACTTAATGTAAGTTGCATTAGATAAAAGCATCTGCTAAATGAGGTATTAGTATTATTATAATATTATTCATGGGACAAATGTGTCTGTGATTTACTAACTAACTTAGTCATGTTCATGTGCTGCCTCAGGTACCAGGTGATAAGCACCCCCACAGACATCTTCATGGTGATGGAGTACGTCTCCGGAGGAGAGCTCTTTGACTACATCTGCAAAAATGGAAAGGTAGTCCCTAACTGGATCTCTCGAAGCCGCCAGCGTTGCTTCAGACAGTCACATATTCTGTGTGGTTGTGTGTCCTTGATTCATGATGAACATTGCTTCGCTTCAGCTGGACGAGAAGGAGAGCCGTCGTCTGTTCCAGCAGATCATCTCTGCGGTGGACTACTGCCACAGACACATGGTGGTCCACCGAGACCTAAAGCCTGAGAACGTTCTGCTGGACGCTCAGATGAACGCCAAGATCGCAGACTTCGGTGAGTCTCGCACGCACATTCCTACCCCAGCTCTGCCAAAAAATGCACTTGAGCCCTGAGCAGGTGCGCAGCTTCCACACCCCCCCCCGCTTGACTCGACCCGGCCATGCTCACCCCTGATGTCGCACAGCTGAGCATAAGCGTAGGGAGGGCAAGAGGTCAGTCCGTCAAGGAGCAGCGGAGGGGCGGCGAGCAAAAGAGAGGGGAGGGGTGAGGGAGATAGAGATCTAGGTTGAGAGAGAGAAAGTTGGAGAGAGGGGAGGGGGCTGGGAAGTAGGCTTGTAGCATACAGGAAGTCAATCCAGCCAGTTGAGAGGGATATCTCGATATCTAATTCACTTACCCCACTAACAAGCACCCAGCCCAGGGCTCCACGCCACACTGACCATCTGTACTCCTGTTTGCAGGGCTGTCCAACATGATGTCAGATGGGGAGTTTCTACGGACGAGTTGTGGTTCGCCAAACTACGCTGCCCCCGAGGTCATCTCCGGAAGGTACTGAGTAACCACATCCATGTTCGAACTAGAGCAATTGGAATGGCCAACGGGTGTATTTCTGTCCATTACCTGGCTCGTTCGCTGTCCTAGAAAGCGCCATCAAATAAAGCCAGGTTATCCTGTCATTTAATAAATAAATCAAATAAATACTCATTTAGCAGACGCTTTTATCCAAAGCGACTTACATTAAGTTCAGGGACATTCTCCCTAAGGCAAGTGGGGTGAAGTGCCTTGCCCAAGGACACAACATCACATAGCCACAGCCGGGGTTCGAACTCACAACCTTCCCATCCAACGCCTTAACCCGCTGTGCCATCTGACTCCCCTAGCTGATTTAGCTGTCGCTCTCACCTAAAAGGGATGTACGTGGTGAAGTTTGGACCGTTCGACCTCTTAATGGGCGGTCAAATGCTACACCTGTTACGTGCTGGAGTCGGTGCTAGTCGGTGAGCTATGTGCACATCCAAAGAGTGTGTTCCGTCCCCTAGGCTGTACGCAGGCCCAGAGGTGGACATCTGGAGCAGCGGGGTGATCCTGTACGCCCTGCTGTGCGGCACGCTGCCCTTCGACGACGACCACGTGCCCACGCTCTTCAAGAAGATCTGCGACGGGATCTTCTTCACCCCGCAGTACCTGAACCCCGCCGTGATCAGCCTGCTCAAGCACATGCTACAAGTGGATCCCATGAAGCGGGCCACCATCAAAGAGATCCGGTAAGTTCCTTGAAACTGGACACAGGCTGCCTTTCGTGGATAGGTTCGTGATCGCGACAGTACGCCAACGATTTTTGATGCCTGATTCGCCTATCCGCTGAGCGTCCTGCCTCCCCTCCCTCCCCTCAGGGAGGACCAGTGGTTCAAAGAGGACCTTCCGAAGTACCTGTTCCCAGAGGACCCCTCCTACAGCAACAACATGATCGACGACGAGGCTCTGAAGGAGGTGTGCGAGAAGTTCGAGTGCTCCGAGGAGGAGGTGCTGACCTGCCTCTACAGCCGCAATCACCAGGACCCGTTGGCCGTGGCCTACCACCTCATCATCGACAACCGCCGCATCATGAGCGAAGCCAAGGACTTCTACCTGGCCTCCAGTCCGCCGGACTCCTTTCTGGATGACCAGCATCTCACGGCATCCTCTGCCTCCGCGGCCGGCATCAAGCCCCACCCCGAGCGGGTGGCACCGTTCCTGGTGGCGGAGACGCAGCCCAGGCCCCGGCACACACTGGACGAGCTCAACCCCCAGAAGTCGAAGCACCAGGGGGTCAGGCGGGCCAAGTGGCACCTGGGAATCCGCAGCCAGAGCCGGCCCAACGACATCATGTCGGAGGTGTGCCGCGCCATGAAGCAGCTGGACTACGAGTGGAAGGTGAGGAAGGGGAGAGGGGGGGTGGGTTGTCAGTCTCCGTATTAACGCTGTTAAAACCCTGCTGATGAAGCACAGCTTCTCAAAAAACGTTAATTTTTTTTAACTTTTCTCTTGTTTTCACCCGCCCGCTTTTTAAGGAATGTTGTTTTCTACTCAGAAGCTATTTCAGTACTCCTAAATATACAACGTCTTATCAGCTGTGCATGTGGCAATTGCAGTGGCATTGAACTTGTGTGAGAATGATGAAGCAGTTCCTGTTTAGACGTTTGCTGATAAATGGCAACCGTTGGTGCTTCCATCTCACAGCAGGCTCAAACTGATAGGGTGCCTCAGTTCAGATTCAGTTCTCAAAAAGAGCTCTTTCCTGTAAAATTACCTTTTTAACCTAAACTTTAGAGTTGTGTTACACAGCTGGAAAAATGCTTTCTCACAATTGTTTTGTGACCCACTGAACCGTTCCAATTACTTATCTAACCCATTTCCAATCCCAAGGAAAACAACACTGTAAAAATAGTTTTTACATTTAGTTGACTAAACTGATTGCTGTCCTTAACCAGACGTGTCCTTGCTGATGAGTTCAGCCAGCTACAGCTGTTTCTGAGACGTAGCTGATAAAACATTGGTCAACATGGCATGGGTCAAAGGGCAAGAGGCCAACTTCTGTTCAGTGAGGCAGCTCTCTACATGCTCGTAGTCAGTCATGCTATAGAATAGCCTAGTGCCTGTTGTCATGACAAGAACATTTATAGATTGATACATTTTATGCCGAGTGTATGAATAGAATATGCGCAGACATTTGCTCGGCATGTGGATCGCACTTTAAATAACCAGTCTACAATACTAAACGCTAGGAAGCCATGTGGATGCTATTTTGACTTAACCTTTAGAGAGACGATCCTTTCCAAATCAGGGCAGTCAACTGATGTCTAAGAGAAGGTGCCCTAAATCTTCTGTGACGCTTGGTAGGTCGCAAACCCATATTACCTGCGCGTGCGGAGAAAGAACCCAGTCACAGGGATGCAAACCAAGATGAGCCTGCAGCTCTACCAGGTGGACAGCAGGACGTACCTTCTCGACTTCCGTAGCATCGACGGTGGGTAGCAAGCTAGCTTCGTTGAAAGCAGCACGTCGCTGCTACACCAAATTCATCCCTAAAGTATTTACATGCAAGGGGTTTTTGATTGTTGACTTTCATTTTTATTTGAATGAAATATGTAATCCAGCTGAATATTCATTCTCTGTCTGTTGCTTTGTCATCCGCTCTGTCAGTCTGTCTCACTCCCTGCCATTCTCTCTGTCACTAACTGATGACAACCCTCTTTGTCCGCGTCCTCCAGATGACATGTTAGAGACTAAATCGGGCACGGCCACCCCCCATCGCTCAGGCTCCGTGGGGAACTACCGGACAACCCTTAAGAACGATGCAGAGGTGGCCGAGGCCAAGGGAGACGGTGCCGCCACCCCAGTGCCCGGCGCTGTGGCCGCCCCGGCCAAACCCTCCGAGGGCTCGCTAGCATCCTCACTCACCTCATCCGTGGACTCAGGCGGGGGCGATGGCACCGCGTACCCCCGCCCGGGCAGCCACACCATAGAGTTCTTCGAGATGTGCGCCAATCTCATCAAGCTACTTGCACGATAGCTACCAGTAGCAGCAATCAATCCGCTGGCCTTCTTCTTCTTTTTCCTTCTTCCTCCTGTCTGAGTGTCTTTATAAGCAATAAGCATGCAACCAATTCATGGCTCAAGTCATCCTTCTCCAGGTAAGGATGTGCTGGTGGTTCCATGGCACTGATGCAGGTTTGCATCCCCTCCCCCCCTCAACCCATCCCCGATGGATGGGGATGGGGAGGGGGAGGGTGGGCAAAGAGGATGGGTAAGTCTGAAGCGAAGGGTTAGGTATGAACCCAGGTGAGCAACCAAGCCACTTTATTGCCATAACAGGATATCATTCTAAGAAATGGTTAAGTATTCCATTGTCAACATTATTTGAAATCACCATACTTCTCCCACCCCAGCTGATCAGGACCCATAAATATATAGTATGTCTTGAGTGATACACTGAAGTAGCTGTACTGTAGTCAGTGCACATTGCTGTATTTTTGTCCAGTACAGGGGAGGAAGGGGGCCATGTTGGATTATGAGGGCCGGTGAGGTGGTTGAGGGGGAAGCAGGACGCAGTTTTGCACCGTTTTTTCTTTTATTTCCCGCTGCTCTGCCCTCTCTGAGATGGAGGAACCTGTGCAGATCTCATCGGGGGAACTGCACCGGCTTGAACAAGGGCCGTCATGCCAGCTACGCCCTCTGGACTCTGAGGAAGTGCAATGACCCAGTGTCTTTCTCTTTTGTCAGGCAAAAAAAGGAGTACTTCATCAGAATTATGTTTTGCTGTTGGTTATTTTGTGAATTTCATAGAGTTTTAAAAGTCTAGATTTTCATGATTTTGTCATTGTTGTAAAGAAATGTCAGTTTGGATTTGTATGTTCCCTACATTTTATATATAAAGAATAAAAAAATGCATTTGGATATATTTATCAGTGCTTCAAGTCGGGAGCATAATTATATTGAAATAGGATTTTTGACTGAAAGATGTGTGTTTTGGATCGGTATGTTGCTTGGTGGTATTTTATTCATTTGGCTTTCTAAGAATCAGTATCAGAGCCTTTTTATTTTTTTCATTTTAATCACTGTTATTTACGTAGGGTACCCTTCAATGCCTGTCTTCTAAACCTTAGTCAACAAACAGGTGGCATGTTCACAGCATCACGTTCGAATCTACAGCAAGTTGAATTCAAAGTTCAATGTTTTTGAATTATGTTTTTTGGCCATTTTGAAAACGTCACTGATCATGTTTCTGATGAACATGTAAACGAGGAACTGCACTCAGTGGCAGGACTTTGTTTTATATTTGAGCAAGGTATATCATGACATCATGAGGGAAGTACCTGATCAAGTCATTGGCCAATGACAGCAAAATGGATGTCACTTCTGAAATCCAGCTCAATTTGCTCTCCCATTAGGTTCAAAGTAATTCCAGGGTCCAGTCATGACATCTGACTCATTTTCTCTATACTGCATGGTATTTGTGAACCATCCATCTGAAGACACGTCTGGCTTTAGGAGCAATTTGTAGCAGGGACATGCAGCGCATGGACTACATGTTTTGATAAATCAAAAGATAGTATTCCTATAACTATGGTTCCAGTGTCCTTCACTGCTGTTTGACCATATCCCCAGACTTTGGTATTTGCTTAAACCTTAAGTAAAGGCCATTGTGCCCTTTGAGGAAGTGTATTTTTCTATTGATGAAAGGGTTTAGTTTGATTTTATGTCTATAAATCCATTGGGTCAAATCTGTGTTTTGAGTCTTAATGTCTCTTGTAATTTGTTTGGCTGCCTTATCATAAACAGTCTGTTGATCAGTTTTATAATGGATCAATTAGATCATTGTTTGCCCTCAGTAGGCTTTTACTCTTGCCCTGTTTTGCTCAACCGATTTTCTGTTTTGAAAGGATAAATGCAAAGTATGATTCCAAATTGTCCTTATGACAACACGCAAGAAGTGTTTGGATAAAGGGTGTGTGTGTGAAACTTGTACCCTCCTTTAATGGCTTATTTTGTGAATCATTTTTTCATATGAGTGGAAGTGTGCAGAGTGGGAACTTTTCAGGAGAATTATGTAATTGTATATTGTCTTAACTGCTTTAAAGAAACGTTTTATTTGTATTTCTTTTGTTAAGGGACTCTTCTAGAATGACCAATGTAAATTTCAATTGACAGTGTTTGAAATAAATCATTTATACACACAACTGCCTAATAAACCGCTAAATTGCACAGATGTTCATGTTGCTGTCTTGTTATGATGTATTTGTCTAATTTACAGGTTTGGGAAAGCAGAGGATATTTTGACGCCAGTACTTTGATAGTAATGTGTCCCTTGATGTAGATTTAGTGAATTGGCTTTGCTATCCCTTAAGAAATCTGTTATTGGTTGAGTTAGTACAAGGGATTACCGAAAATATAATAATTATAATACATTTTATTTAAAGATGCCTTTCGAGGATCTCAATTAGTTACAGCCTAAAAACGTGAATAAAACACAATACAAATCAAACACAAAGATCAAGAAATTAGATCGAAAAAATCTATGTAAATAGACTTTTAGAGTTTTAAACTGGGAAATAAAATTAAACTATCGGATTACAGTAGCTACAGCGGTTCTCAGATGATGATCTTGAAGAGAATATGAAATGAATCAATACACCATAAACAAGACCTGTAACACACTTATATTTTTAACAAAACCGTCACACAGTCTACTGGTTTTTAGTTAATGTTAGTGATGGTCTCGTTTAATCGGAAGATTAAAACGCAGAACTGCTCCTTTAAATGTCAGTGTTTACATTTTAAAAGCTTCCGGGTTACATAGCGTAGCGGTCATGTTATAAATCCAATAGGTATAGAGGTTTGTGAACCGTAAATTTTTTATATATATTTTAGTTCAGTAGAAAAATCCGTATAAAGATGGCAGGGCCGACTGATTATAGTCAAGTGTGGTCAATTTGTTATTGTTCGTTAATCGCTTAATGATCCCTCAGTCATCGAGCGCAGTTGCTGTCCTCTGGAAACATTAGATCTTGACTAAATCAACAGCATTGCCACTTCATGCGTTCATTACCACGGAGTTGGAATAGGATAAATATTAAACATTTTCACTGACAGGGAACAAGTTTGCTATCGCTGTACATTGGTGAAGGATATAGTGTGGTTTCACTCTGCTAAAAGCGCTGACTCGCCAATAGAATAGTTAAGGTTTCATTTCTCACACTCCACTCAAATCCTTGTTGTTCAATATATAAACGTGTTCCATTTGGTTATATCGTGTTAATAAATTGGACTTGTTGTCTTCAGCATGGCTTCGTTTGGCTGGAAAAGGAAAGTGGGTGAGCGGGTATCGAAGGCCGCGGCCCAGCAGTTTGAGGCCGAGGCTGAGCAGGTGGAGACCGGGGCGGACAGGGAGGACGAGGTGGACTGGCTGCACGCGATCAAGAAGAGGCGCGAGGTGCTGCTGGAAGATTGCGCTACCAAGAGCAAAAGGCTGAAGGATGAGGGCGCGACCTTGGCGGAGCAGGGCAGGTGAGGGGGGGGGGGTTCTGTAGGGGTGGGTCACTCATTTGAGAGAAATCCAGGTGATTAGGACGGACATGTACTGCATTTTTAGGTTACTGTGAGTAACTGTGAGTCTACATGCCAGAGTTGTTACTCCATTGCAGCTTTGTAATTTTCATTTAATTTTCATTTCATCACAGCTGTAGACTTTGTTACAGAAGGAGGACCTGATGTAGAATCCGGTTGTTCTGTTTGGCAATCTCTCAGTGCCAACTATCTGAAAAGTAAATTGATGTCAATCTGTCAAGATTAGCTGCCAGCAGGCCACTTGAAGCCGAACATAGTTCACCACCAGGGAGAGCTGTTGGCCCGAGTTGTGCTTTACCGCAAGAAAATTCCTTTCTGGGGATTAAAAGCACACAGTTAAGGGATTGGCACGATTTAAGGGCACCTTGCCAGTAAACGCAATGTCCTTTATCGTCCATTTGATCATCATCGTAAAAAAATTGGTCATCTCATATTTCAATGCGTTTACCTAAATAATAAGGTTCCTTCCAGTCAAGAGTTCCGTGTCGGTAATATTCTAATCCACCTGGCCTTTAAAACAGGTGCTCCTGTACTATTAGATGTCCTGTGTGAACCATAGGGATTGATAAACCGTTTTCCAATTCCCGTTGGGTCAGTATTAAACATACACAACTTCACTACTGTGGTCAAGGTAAAGACAAATATTTGACTAATAATTGACATATGTATTCATTTAGCAGATGCTTTTATCCAAAGCGACTTAAAAGAGAGAGCATTACAAAAGAGCATCTGTCATCGAGCATAGCAACGTGATAGACCCCAGAACACAGCGGGTTTATAGATTATGAAAAATACATCATGGGTAACCAATACGTGCCCAGGGAAGAGCCATAAGAGCATTCATTTTAACAGATTACAAATTTAAGGTAGGCCCCTTCGACAGGGAGTAGTCTACTTGTAGGAAGCAAACAATAACAAAGTAATAACAACAACTGATATTTCTAAGTGCCATTAAACTCTCATAACAAGTGAGTCTTGAGCCTTTTCTTGAAGGTGAGGAGACAGTCTGTGTTTCTGATGGGGGTGGGGAGTTAATTCCACCATTGGGGAGCCAGACAAGGGAAGAGTTTGTGTTGGGCCCTGACGCTCTTGAGGGCAGGGTGGGGGGTACCACTAGACAGTTGTCAGAGGAGGACCGTAGGTGGGGGGCAGGGGTGTAAGTCTGGAGGAGAGAGTTGATATAATTCGGTGCACTCAGAAGGTCAGTATCTGTTAGATTCAAACTAAAATTGTATGCGCACAAGAAAGGAGACAAAGGTCTAAAAATATACTCATGAGGAGACCAGGAGAGATGTGCTTATGGCAACCCCAAATCTGATCTGGCCCACATCTCTCTCTGGTACCTAGTTTATTACATCAGTTCACAAAGTATCAGATTTCACACAATCATAGTACATCAATCAGGATAAATGTCTTTGAAGAATGTTCTCGTGAAAGCCTCTTTTATGGCCTGTTTGTTTTGGGCCTGGTTTCCTCAACACAACCCCAGTCCTGCAGATGGTCAACCAAATGGTAACCTCCACTTCAAAGCACGTCTCTCTCTGCAAGACAAACTCAAAAGCACACACAAGCTACAGGGAGTCAGATGGCTCAATGGGTTAAGGCGTTAGCCTCATGAACGGAAGGTTGTGAGATCGAGCCCCCGCTGTGGCTATATGACTTTGTGTCCTTGGGCAAGGCACTTCACCCTACTTGCCTCAGGGAGAATGTTGGTACCTGTACTTACTGTAAGTCGCTTTGGATAAAAGCGTCTGCTAAATGAATAAATGTAAATGTAAATGTATCAATTCTATGAAAGTTGTATCAGCAAATATGGGATTACTAAAAATGACTCTAACAGTATCTGGGTCTTGAATCTGATACGGGCCATGATGGGAAGCCAGTGGAGGGTAATGAGGAGCGGGGTGACATGACGGCATCTGGGTAGATTGAAAACCAGGCGAGCTGCTGCATTTTGGATCCTCTGAAGGGGGCAGATTGCACTTGCAGGAAGCCCGGCTATTAGTGAACTTAAATAATAACGCCACGTTTCAACCATATATAACAATTCGGTGTGTGGCCATTATTTTACACATGTGTTTGTGGAGCAAGGGGAGTTATTTTCCATGTCCATAGCCTAATAACTCATGTTCTTTATTAGCTGTTTGACTGCTTGTTTCACTGGCTAGTTTGAATTGGCTACATCTCAACATCCTCATTCACCGAGTTTGACCAGCAGGCATGAGGCGCTAGTTTGAAGTGCTGAGTTCCTGCACATTTTCTCACACTCACAGGCACGCGTTTCTCGGAGGCTATAAGGACTGTTTGCCCTGAAACATTTTGCCATGAGATAAGCACACGATAGCGGAGTGGAATCAGGCCAAAAGTGGGACCCCTCCAGAGATCTCCAACCCTGTTCTGTGGCCACCAGGAGGTTTTTGAGCGCAGAGGTGCGTGGTGGGAGTTTCACTAGTATTTCTCAGCGCATCTGAACCTGACAATCAGCTAAAGTTGTAGGAGTCAGTCAGGCTTGACTGAAACTCAATCCGCAGGCTCACGTCAGTACTTGGCTTCCCGGCTCTCGGTATATACGATTACGTGAGCATTCTGGGACACAGGGCAGCAGCGTTTTAATGTACTATCCTGATGTCCTCTCCACTGCTGCGGTGACTCTGGCTAAAATAATGGTGTGATCAATTCAACAGCCATTGTGTTTTTGTCTAGCCAGCGCACATACACCCACATACGCAAATACACCCAACCGAATTGAAGTGTATAATAAGAAAGTGACGCATTCCGCCTTTGTTAAATTTCCTTTCAGTCTCCCATTTCCTTCGACTGCAGCCAATGGATGTTGAGCACTGTGGATATGTTTAATTGGCTTTGTTAGGAGTTAACTGGATTCGGATTCTGCAGAGGAAATGATGTTCTTCTGGCCTAGTGTGGTCCACCCTGAGTCATGAGAGACAGAGACATATCGTCCAGAGGTTTCCTCTAGTCCAACCGACCAGGGTCATTTATGCTAACAAATATCACAGCACCGGTGGTTCAGTGGTAGGATTCTTGACTGCCATGTGCAGAAGGCCTGGGTTTCATTCCCGGTGGGGGTTCGAATCCCGGCCAGTTCATTGAACATGCCTGTGAAATGTCCCCACTGTGGGACTAATAAGGGATCATTTCTTCTTTCTATACTAAATACTAGAGTGATTCATATAATTGATCCCGTTCCCGTGGAGTTAAATCAAGAAATTGGTCCCTTGAGTCAGAGATGAAACAATTCCAACACATGTCAATTAGGCTATTCTTGTAATACATTTTTTTCAGCCTGATTACTAAAATTAGCTAACACAGCATTCTTATGGCTCATGGTGACCAAGATAATCGAGTTTGTCAAGAAGTAACAGGATTTGAACAGTGAAATAAAAAAAATAAAGTTAAATAAAAAAACGTGACAGTTGTTGAGCCTCGATCCAGCGAGGTCTTTTGTGACCAGTTTTCATTTAATTTATTTTCACTTTGCTTTAGAATCAGAAGTTTCGATCGCACAAAGGGGAACTCAAACTGTGGTTTTGGCCCAGTGTAATGACTGACTGCTTGTCCAGCTTTTTCAAGATTGTTGCACCACATCCAACAGTTTGGACGTGTTAATTTATGAGCTTGCGGACAGAAGGATGTCCGTCTTCGTCCGGTGAACGGCACAGGAGACTGACACAGTCACCAGGTGATTGAGAACCAACAGGCTATCTTCTTTCAGCCAATATTGACTGACAGCGTTTTGTCAAGAGGAGCGTTTACATGAAACTGATCACTTTGACCTCTGACTTTTAGTTTGTCATTGGTGGGGTTTGTCAATCCCCCCCCCCCCCGCCCCCCTTTTTCCCCACAAGTCAGTGTCCTTCACATTCCAACCTGACACATTTGGTAGATGTATTCATGTTTGTTTGTTTTAGATTATTTTGTGTTTTTTAGTCATGTGGCGCGGTCGGTTAGGGTGTAAGGCTAGTAATCAGAAGCTCTCTGATTCGAACCCCGGCTGTTGCAGCATGACGTTGTGACCTTGGGCAAGGCACTTCACCCTACTTGCGTCAGGAAGTAGAAGTACTGGGGATGTCCCTGTACTTGCTCTAAGTTGCTCTGGATAAGAGTGTCTGATAAATGTATGTCAATGTTTTGAAAATAGGTTACTGCGTGACTCATACATAGACTGACTGGATTACTTGCCTGGATGACTGACTGCCTGGCTTGCAGACTGACTACCTGACTGGCTTACTTGCTGACCGGCTGGTTTACCGGATGACTGGCTGGTTAACTTATTAAAGGATTGACTGCTGAATAACACGATGGCAGCTCTTTGCTGCGTCATAAACAACGTATTCATCCTAGGCAAGGTGCAACGACCCATCTAGGAGTGTCCTCCCCTCATAACTTTATTTCCCCATCATCCCTAAGCTGTTCATACATGCTAGGGTTTACTTTTCATAATTAAGCCTTGATAAAAAGGGGAAAAAAGAATAGGTGAAACCAAGTGGCTATTTGTGGATGTAGGTGTTGTGTTGCAAGCTGAAGTCCATCTACAGGCAGGCGTACAGGGTTTAGTCCCAGACTGGGGACCATTGCTTTTTGACAACCATCCAAAAACAAGGTCCTTTAAACAGGTGGTAAAGTAACAAAGAAAGGAGAACAAAGATGGAGAAAGAACCAGAATTGATGGCGATGTTCTGTGTTCTGTCACCATTATGGGGGTGTCAGTTCCCAGCCAGGTTTGTGCCAGGGAACGGACAGCTACACTAGGTACTGTCCTGTGCACGTACACACATACACACACACACACACACACACACACACACCAGGAGCAAACTGACTTTCCACAGTGTTTGAAACCCTGAATCATAAAATTGTCTGTCATTGTGTGTGTTCATGTGTGTGTGGTGTGTGTGGTGTGTGTGTGGTGTGTGTGTGTGTCTCTCAACAGGCACTGGGAGGCCATTAAAAAATGGGACGAGGCCATTCAGCTGACTCCAGAGAACCCCCTGCTGTATGAGATGAAGTCACAGGTATACTTCTGTGTCTCTCTCACTCCCTCTTATCCCTCCATCTCTCTCCTATCACACCTCCATATTTACCACCCTC
This sequence comes from Protosalanx chinensis, assembly GCA_030340685.1. Lineage (NCBI taxonomy): Eukaryota > Metazoa > Chordata > Actinopteri > Osmeriformes > Salangidae > Protosalanx > Protosalanx chinensis. The sequence continues at coordinate 3,705,548 of CM059329.1, forward strand.
TCATTGTACCGGGCCATCTCGCCCTTACTTCCTCACCCTCTCACGCTCAGCAGTGCCATTATATTTGTCCGTCTCCCCCCCCACTAACTCACTCACTCCCTCTCCATCCTCTTCCCCACTCACACTTTATCTCTCAATACCTCTCCCCCCCCCCCCCCCCCCCCCCCCTCCTCATGCTCAGCCAAATATGGCCAGCTATAACGAGAGAAAACATTTCTGCCTTTCAATCCACCTGCTTCTTCAGCATATCTTGTCCCAAACTATGTTGTGTTTGTGCTGGGACAGTACAGACATCTTGTATCGGGTGTTCTCCTACTCAGCAGGATAGCTTAAAGATAGCCTTCACTTTGAAGCTTCCCCATCACAGATAAGTATGGAATTATCTGGCCTGTTTCTTGGGAGTTCGGAGGAGTGTGTGAGAGAGAAAATAGCTACCTGTAGTCCAGTTGCTCTTAGATGATACACTTTGCAGCTGTAGTTTCAAAGTTGTGTACTGTGTGTGCGCTCCCAATGTATGGTTCCTCCCTGGCATATTTGCACTTTAATTACTCACTCCCAAAGTAATTAAAGATCTAATCCACCCACCGGATCGACCATTCCGAAACTCTTCAGATGCGATGGAGATGCAGGTGAGGTCAGCAGAGACACATCTGAAAGAGCAGATAGACCGGCAGGGAGAGTCTGTCCACAACTCTGCTCACCACCTCCATCATCCCCTTCCTCTCTTGTCCATCTGCCTGTCTGTCTTCCTGTTTGTCTAACTGTCTGTCTTATTTCATCAACCAAGACCGATGAATACATTTGATTCACGCAGACACAGATCCTTGTCTGTCTCTCCACTGTGGAACAAATCAGAGATTTCCACCTACTCATCCGTAGTGATGCGGTGTTGCCGTCTTGACTGATCGGTCTGCCTGTCCATCCATCGCCCCTGTTTGTCCACCTGTGCGTCACCACAAATTCCTTTACATCATCTCCCTGTCAGCATGACTGACAGCCTGCACCTTGTCTGCATGGCCTCCTGATCACAGACCTGTCAGCACCCATCCCCTTCCACGACGGACCAGTTTGCCTTTTAACATTTCCTGCAGATTAAAACAGAGTCACTGATCTCTCACATTCTCTGCTCTCCTAATTACAATTATTCATTTAGCAGAAGGTTTTATCCAAAGCGAGTTACAGTAAGTACAGTGACATTCTCTTTGAGGCAAGTAGGGTGAAGTGCCTTGACCAAGAACACAACATCACATAGCCACAGCCGGGGTTCGAACTCGCAACCTTCCGCTCACGAGGCCAACGCCTTAACCCTCTGAGCCATCTGCTCCTAATGAGATGAGAAGGAGAGCTTCAACCTAATGGAAGGAGTACGTGTGTGCCTGTCTGGTCAGCAAGACTACAGTCTCCACGGCCCTGGAGACGTTCTAGACCTCACATACCCGTTCTAGACCCAATCCTGGCCCTGATGAGGTCACTGGCTAGCCTGTTCCCTGTTGTGTCCCTTCCTCCTCTCCCTCCTCCGCCCTACTCTCCCTATTTTTTCCAGTTAGTAGTAAAATCAAGCCTTGATGGTCGCTGGCCTGAAAGGGCTGTTATGAATCCTGGAAGACATTTAGACTGCATTGTGCCGTCACACACCCCCTTATCAGACCACCGACCGGAGAGGGACTATCCACCAAGACAGCCCCACTATCTCAGACCACCATACACACAGACACATATATATATACAAGCACAACAATATTGAGTAACGCACTTCGATCAGTCTTCCAATACTCTTTGATTAGATTTTCAGACCACTGAAATGGTTCACATTCCTCAGCAGTGTATGTGATAGGTGCTTGTGTGACAGAGCAGATCTGACCCTTTTTATGAGTTAACAATAATGTATGTGTGTTTTTGTAACTTTTTACTGTTCCTTATCACAAAGGCTATATTTTTCATCATGACACACACACACACATATTCAGACTAGCAGTACCCATTGAGTTCCATTTCCTATATTTTGCATTAGCTCTTATGCTTGGGCAAGGCACTTCACCCTACTTGCCTCAGGGAGGATGTCCCTGTACGTGCTGTAAGTCGCTCTGGATAAGAGCGTCTGCTAACTGATTAAATGTAAACGCACACAAATACACCATCCTTGACCCCTGACCCCTGTGTGACTTCCCCACCCCACCCCCCACCCCCCAGGTTCTGACGATGCTCCAGGAAGTGTTTCCGGCGGTGCAGGCTGCGGAGATGGTGGTGAAGCTCCGCCCCCTGTGGTGGGAGGGCTGGCAGACATTGGGCCGTGCCCAGCTCAGCCTAGGAGAACTGGACCTGGTAAGGATGACATCCAGTAAGACTACAGAAGTGCAGGTTCCTACATGTACCACTAGCTTACCACCACATCCATTCTGCAGGCAGATCGAACAGATTTACAGTCGGTGGCACTGCCACCTGATTGGGGTGTAAGTTTAAGAGACCTATTCTTTTATTTCTCTTTATGGGCAGCACCGGTGGTTCAGTGGTAGGATTCTTGCCTGCCATGTGCAGAAGGCCTGGGTTTGATTCCCAGTGGGATTTTGCTTCCTTGCCAATGCACTGAACATGCGTGCGCCTGCAAAATGTCCCCATTGTGGGACTAATAAGGGATAATCTTCTCTTTTATTTCCCAAATGGTTCAGGGAAGAGTTCTGCTTTTCTCATTGCGGAAGAGAAAGCCTCTTTTGCCTGTGTCTCTCTACATAACCACCTCACCAGCCTAATGTGTGGCAGCACGTCTTTCCAGGTCATACTTCTAACTCCAGCCAGATCCCTGCCCCTCAGACAAAGTGCTGCTGTCAAAGCACACCCTTGAGCCCAGGGCATGGAAGAGTACCGTGGTGCCCCAGAACGCATGCCCGAACGTGCCTCTGGTGCGAAACCTTCCCCCGCCTCAACCAGAGCACTGGAAATGGGGCTGTCTGAACTCCAGACACCGTAGTGACCAGTCGTAGTGACCCCCCCCCAGTCACATGGCTGTCAGGTGAGGCAACCCAGGATAACAATGGGAAAGGTTGGAAGTTACCCAAGCTGTGATGATGTTGACCAAACAGACGCACAGAACGGAGGCATTCTTCACTCGCAACACAAACATGCGTACACGAATCAATATAGAGCGAAGGTAAGAGGGTGTCTGAAACAAAACATCTCGTCTATTTATAAAAGGACTTGTCGAGTCAAGTCGCGGGATGTTCGGGTAGGACCGGTTTTGTACAGAGGAGAGCAGAGATTCTGCTCCTTCACAAACACACACACACATCTCTTTCAGCCTTTCATTTGAACAATCTCGCTCTCGGTCCGTTGCTCACAGATTTAGGATCAAGTTGAACGTGGCAATACAGCCAATGAACTGGCTGGTGTAAAATTGAAAAAGGTTGAAAAAGTTGAAAAAGGAAAGCAGGCCATCCGGCTGTAGGGACAGTGATGTCATCAGGGGAGCAGTGGAGGGGGGGGGGGGGATCTGAGGTCTTGCATTTATCGTTGAAGAAATGCTTGTTGGTGGGTTTTTCCTCCTTAATTTTCACAAACACTAACCGTTCATCAAATCCGGACCAGTTGATTTATCTAAATCTTCACTTTGACAGTTACATTTTAATTGTGTGATTTCTTTCTTTTTTTACAGTTGCATGAAAGAGCAGAAAACACACACTCCAGGAATGCTTCCCATAAAAGAAATCCGTTAGGACCGGTAGAACAGGAGGTTGTAGACCGGCATATAACAGGAAAAGGCATGGTTGTTTAAACAACAAGATCTACTTTGTTTTCTGGTGTGTAGTGGAGGAGTGCTGGAGAGACAGACTGCTGGAGGCAGTGCTGGAGAGACAGACTGCTGGAGGTAGTGCTGGAGAGACTGCTGAACCTCCTCGCTCTGAAGAGCTGGAATGGAGGAAAAGCTGTCAGTGTCCATTTTTACCCCCTGAACTTTTGATCAAAACAAATGGATGGCTGACCTGCATGCCTGGTTCTTTTAGGCGCTTTCTCGACAGGCTAGTAGCCAGGGTCCTATTTTTCAAAGCCAGGATTTGTTTACAGTAGTAGTAGATTCTTGTCAGGGTTAGGTCAGAGATCTGTGTAGGCCAGTTTCACACCAAACTCAACCATGTTTCTGTATGGATCTTGCTAGAGAAATAGGAGTATAATCAAGCTGAAATAAGGAAAGGTTGCCCAAATGGTTGCCACAAAGTTTGAAGCACAGGACCGTCTGCTTAACAGTAAAATGTTATACTTCTATATACTTTATACTATACTTATAAAAAATCCATCAGTAGAACTCAAGTCTAGCCTTAAAAGACAGTGTCCATTGTTATTTTGGCTTGATTTAAAGAAGGGGGCGGGGGGGAGGGACCATAGTCTCCTGCCCAGAGGACAGGATACATATTTGATGGTCAAAATAGCAAATACCACTTTTCACAATGACACGCCAGACATACTGGCCGCCACCTAGTTAAACACGGATGTGTCACACTCAGCAGAAACGTAGTCTACGCTTTGTCCTTAATGATTGATAACCCCACACTGTCACCCTCCAGCACAAGATGTTGTTTTCCTCTGAAATAATGGAATATTCTTAAGAATGCACCACTGAGAGCGTCATTTTCTTAGAAGGGACCAGATCCATGCCTCACATTGTAATCCTCTGAAGGACTTTGACCAAGGCTACTCTTCCTCTCGTGTGATCATGACCCAAAATACTTTGACACTGTCTCGCTGTTTTACTCTTTCAGACTTTCTTTCTTTCAAACTTTCGGTCGCTCTGCAAGTGGATGTTTATGTTTAATGGTGAAATATCCCAATTGCATTTTCAATCATCTCTCCTCATTTTGTATGAATCTTCGTCGTGTCACTCCCCGTCACCGACTTGGCCATCTAATTAGGTATGCCAGGGCGAGACAGTGCGACGTATCTTTAAAGGGCGATGCATCTTGAAAGACTGACCGATCGTTTAAATTACTATCGGTCGTCATTTGAAAATTCATCAATCACCAATGAGCATGAAACCAGGGGCGGATGGTTCTGGATTGTCAGGGCCTGTCCCTCTGCTTTAGACCAGTTTGGAATCTTTAAGTCGTAAGAACCACCGACTCTCAGTACAAATGAAATGTATTAGAGTCTGGTAGGACTGGCACAGTTGAAAAAACAAGAATGATTCGTTCATCTCCCGACTGCGTTACACATTACACGTTAAGTTATTTTTTGACACTCGTTAGCCTTGTTTAGAGTTTATGGAGTCTCAGGTGGGAGACATTTATTGTAGGGGGAAAATGAGAGGATTATTTAGGGTTAGTATTAATATTTCTAATATGGTCTGAAAATCATCTGTCATCGGCATTGTGACTGGTGAACACAGGTGTACATGGGTGAACCGGTATTCCTGATCGAATAATAATTCCTGTTGCTTTTAACATATAAAGTCTTGAGCGATTTGAGAGGAATATACGTAGCATTGTTTCTTCTGCCATTGACTCACAATATCACAATAATCAATAGCACAGTGCTTTCTGTTTGCTCCAACATGTCTTCAACCACCTGATTTAAGAGTTTCAATAAATAAGTCCCTGGCTCTGATGCGTAGCCCTGAACCTTCTCTATCCTCAAACTCCCTGACCTACGCAGAGTGCAATTAGATTGTGGTCATCCCAGAGGTTCGTAACGCCTAGCAACCTGCGTTGAGTGACGCCACCAGAACAGCTCAAAGTCATTAACAGCCTTAATGGCATTAGCGTCATCGAGCGCATCATGACACATCATCAAACATTCCTGTTCACACAGTCGCCACCGGACACACGTCAAAATTCTTTATATGGAACTAATGAGAAACAGGTTCAATCTCAGAATTGTCCAACCGGGAACCTTTCTGACCTTTTCTCTTCCGCCCCACCCTTGCATGCTCACTCTCAGGCTGTGAGGTCCTTCCAGATGGCAGTGCACCTTTGTCCATCAGAGCTCCCCCTGTGGTCGGAGGACCTGGCGTGGGCTCGTCAGCTGCAGCAGCGGCGGCGGACGACCCAGGAGAGGAAGGACCGCGAGGAGGAGGCGCGCCAGGAGGTGCTCCATGCCCCAGAGCTGCGGGAGGACTACGACTTTGAGTCAGACGAGGTGCTGGCAGCGTGCGCGGCGGTGGCCGAGAGACAGAGGCGCTACGAGGAGCTGAAGAGGACGGCGGTGGTGGTGGACGTGGAAGGGAACGCCAGGGAGGTCCCTGCGGAGGAGGACGCCATGGCGTCTTCCCCATCCGAGGAGCAGTTTGTCAAGGCGCGGGGGCCGTGAGCTTGGGGCTTGAAAGCCTTTGGTCCATTGCATTGATCAAGTCATTAAGGTCTGATCGATTCCTCTCACAGTTTGACCTTAAGGGGCCGATCCATAGACTCTTGGTGTTGGATGTGATCAGTCGAGCCCACCCACCAGTTATTGACTGTGGACTGCCAAGCTCTATAGACCTCCAGAATTTTCGGAGAAACCTTTGGGTTAGGATTTCTTTGCGTACTTTGTGTTGTGCATGTTGTTGTGATATATGATCGCGTGGGACAAATTAGACAAACTCTTATTTTGTAAATTCCCCCCCTGCAGATACTGGAGCATACCAGTGGAGCATAAACTCCTATTTTCTTTTTATCGTTCATCCCCCTGATGACAACCCCTCTCAACAACCACTGGCCAGTATATGATCTGTCTTAAGTTTAGTTCCTTTTCTCTTTGGAAAATGTCTATCTTTCTTGTCACAAACATATGTTGTCTGTTAAACTGTCACAGCTTGAAGTATTAAAGTGAATGACTGGGAAAACTCCTTGAAAATTCCCCATGATAGTCAATTGTACCAGTCAAACTTTTTGTCCTTTTAGGAACCTTAATTGCTGTTCAATACAAAATAGTGTTGTTCTAGGTTGCAAAATTACCAACCAACATAACAATATTATCTTGATCACCATGACAAAGCGATTCAATGAGCAACTTCGAAAAATCAGATTTCACAATGATTCCCAGAATCATTTAGTTTTAAGCTTCGGAATGTCGTGTGTCATAGAAGACCCCCTTGGGGAGATGGGTGCTGTTAAAACTATGATCTTCAGCCAGTTCTGGAGCAACTCCACAGAAAGCTTTGCACTGATTGACCTGCCATGCTTAAAGGGCCACAGCTTGAACGCCCATTGTGTTTGAGTGGCGTCGTCTAATAGCAGATCCTTTTCACCAATACACATACTAAAGAGGGTTTGTAAGACCCACGACAGGTGATACACTGGGGGGTTGACACTGGCATGAGCTGGACAGGCAGTGCAAGAGGGAGAACCAGGGTTAATTAAAATGCTATGTATTAACACATGTATTAATTCATAATAATAAATGCATATTAGACTTGATTATTGTCTTTCAAGTCTCTGGTGTCAGGTACCACTACACTTCTATACCAACCCACTCCTCCAGAGGCGTCATTAGGCCAGAATGACTGCGGATGGCTTCTAGCCTCAGCCTGGTGTTAGGATTTATATTGTAACTAATGGTGGGGAGGAGGAATATCAGGGTCTTGGATAAAGTGATGAGGAAGACAGATGACATCAACCGCCAGTTACCATGCCATCGAAGCTGCAGCTGCTGTTGATGGTAAAGGGCGTTCGTGCAAAGAGGCCAATAGTAACAAACTGCAGAGCTGTTTCGCAACAGATCATAAATATTACCACTCCACAGAACATCGCACGAAGGTTGATGAGAACGTAATTTTATTTTTTTTGTTTTTTACCTTTGTTCATATTCAAGGGTTAAAAAGGCTCCATCTTCAAACCTGAATTAAAGTATTTTAATTGCAAGTTTTACCCTGTACCCTGTTGGGCACTGAAATGTGACACATGAATCAGACAGATTTAGTTTTGTCTGAGTTCAATCAAGCACATCCAGTCTAAATGTCTGCTTGTGTGTGTTAAACATAGTTTTGGGTCATTCTGGCCCCTAAATAGAGCTTTAAAGGGATGTTTAATAAGGTATGATAAGGTATGTTTCTTAGTAAAATAAGGACGACTGACATACAGCCAGTATGTTCTTCAAATGTGATTGCCTATACTAGCACATTGTGTGGTAATACAATAGGGCTATGATGTACACTAATCTTCTTGTTTGTAGATTGCTTCTAGTTTTGTAGAAGATTGCTTCTAGTTTTGATTTCTGAATTGACTAGGTATTACCACTGCAGATGTTGATACTTTGAACGTAGCCTTTAAATTGATCCAACTCTTAATGTAAAAGTAATATTGTCAAATTCATGGATCGACCGCATTTATTTACATTTACAATTGTATTTCCTCACACGACTTCAGGCAATAGTTTTGATTGATATATAATTGTCTGTTTGGATCAAACATCCATTTTATACAAGTACAATCACTGTCTTAGAGAGTGCTTGTTCAGAGGCCAAAGGAACCAAGTGATCAAGATCTGGGTAAAATTGATGTCTGACAGGGTGGACAATGGGTTAAGTTGGTAGTCCTAGAACATTAAAATTGTCAACCACCTAGTTGTTCACTCCAGACAGGCTTCACAGTTGAGATGGATTGGGCACTTACAGTCACAGTTCGATGCCATGGTAATTATCGCTGTCAATCATATGGAATACGGAGGTGCTGTAATTGTCAACCACATGATGAATTCCAGACTGTGTGCTAGTGGATGAACACATAGAACAGGTGAAAGACTAAATCTTTCTACATTTGCATCCATCTATTTTTGTGTGTAGTACAATGGATATAGCTGGTTATTCAGGACTGTCACGTTGCGTTTATACGTGATTCGATATAGATCAGTGGCAGCCTCTTGATTAAGTCTGTGCAGGGAGATTGTCATAATTGTGATGCATTACAATATTCATATCCTAACTTCTTTAAACAGTATGACTCATTTGTTCTGGGAATCACGCCCATCAAATCATGATGTGTTTGGGGGGGAAAAGTCAACAGCAATCGGTTCTTTGTAACATATTTTACTCACTACACAAAAAATCAAGATTGATCGACACTAAGGACAACGTGGCATTAGTCATATCATAGTCATTCGTTTTCTTGGTATACATACCTTATGCAAGGTTGTAGAAGTGCCAGTCATTTAAAATGTTAAATTCTGAAGTAACGTGCCAGCCCAAACGTGCAGCCAGTCTTTTAATCATTTGTAACAAGTTCAGAGTTGTCAAACCTTCTCACAGAGAAGATACGTATTTCTTCTTAACTTAAACATAGAACACACAATTCACATTGTAGCATGACTATACAGTATTTGAAAGTCATTGTTGAGCTTATGTCAATATACTGAGTAAGCCTATGGTTGTTTAATTGACTGTGTAGTGGTTTTACGTTTCTAAAAGTGTACCGAAATTATCCTTAATTTAATGTGTAACGGTGGTTGGTTTTGTGGATGAACGCCTTGATGCAGTGACCCTGATGCAGTACGTTGAAATAGTACATGGAATTCATTTTGCAGTAGAACCGTGACATGTAGAGACACATTTATGTATTTAAGAATGACATTATTCAATTTCTATATTTTGGCTGTTTGTTTTGCCTTTCTACCATATTACCTGACATGCAGGTCAGTCACATGAATAGAGCAGTCTTTAGTCTTGAAGACACAACCTACTGAGTGGTCTTAAACTGGCCAAGCCATAGTCCTTTAAGGTTCAGCTGCATTAACTACTAGCATTCACGTTACAGTCAGCTACCATTCAAGTTCAACCAGCAATTTATTTTCTATTGAGTTCAGTTGACCAACCACATGTGCGAAGGGTGGTTAATTAATGGAGTTCTCACAGTACAATGTCAAATGCATTTTTCCTGCAAGTTTAAGGTCTTGTCCGGGAAGGTGACGTAAAGAGCTGGGTCCTTCGATGGCTCCAGGGGTTGGCTGTCTATCCCACCCGGTGTTCCCAGGGTCTCGACCTCAGAGTTGGCCAGTAAAGAGTCCTCTTGCTTCCTCACCATCTTGAGGTCCTGGAGAAGGGAGCGCTCCATTGCCGGGAGACTGGGTCTTCCCAGGCCCCCTGGAGCAAAGCCACCAGGCCCGGAGTCCGAAACGTCAGGTAGGTAGAGAAAGGTCTGCGACGTGCTGATGACCTCCTTGAGCTCAGGGGAAACCAGCGAGGGGCAGTCCCGGGACACGACAGAGGACGAGCAGTGGCCATCAACGCAGTTGAACTGGCCTTGGGCCTGGCGGTGACCCCGGCTGCCCATCCTGCAGAACAGACACTTGATCTTCTCCACCAGCTTCAGGACCACCGTCTTCCTCAGCAGGATGTAGATCCAGGGGTCCAGGATGGGGTTTACCGAAGCCATCCGGATGGCCTGCAGGTCAGGGTTCTCAGCGATGGGGACGTCCACCTGGGCACGGGACAGCTGGTTGACGAAGATCCGCAGCTGAGGGGGAGAGACGGTAAGGTTAGCGGGCGTGTGAGGGCTCGCCTCTCTGTGGCGACTGTTACATAGAGTAACGTACAGAGGCTTTATATAGAGGTGAAATGTAGAGGTTACGATTCAATCTGCACATGCAAAGTGTGCTTTGGAAATATTGTTTAATATGTAGCTCAGGATTGATGCTAAGGAATGTTGTGATGATGGGGAGTGTCGCTATGCTGTGTAAAAATGCTTGTGTCTTTTAGGTGTGTAGAGATTATGATTTTTCCTTCACATTAGAGCCCCCTGTTTCTCCCTTTATCTTGTACTGTGTGTACCCAACACAGACACAGTGGCAATGAGCCAATGAAAACACAACTCTGTCTCCCATAAGCAATCAGTCATAAGGAGGTTTTTTGCCATTGGTTGCCCCTGGAGGCCAATCAACAACCTTCTCAAAACATGTAAACAAATGTCAGAAATTATAAAAAGATAGCGAGTGAAATATGAGTGTGAATGTTCTAGGGTTTTGGTTGCTTTCTGGCTTTCGAGTTTCCAGTATCCACCCATTCCCAAACCCTCACTCACAAACACATTTGTTGTATTATAAAACCAAGCATCTCCAATAAGCCCCTTTCCCTGAATGCAGACAGGATGAGGGAGAAAACAGTGAAGTTAACTGCAACCATGCATGTGTTTTGCAACCATGAGGGAAGAGGCATGACTGTTGGAAGATCCTTGTTTCCAACTTTAAACTGCAACCCTGTCATTAGTCACAAGGTTGTAAAGAGGAAGTAACTATAAAATACCATAGTATGCCAATTTTTCCGATGATGTCTTCATACCAGTCGTATCCTTTCAATAAAAATAGGAACTCACCGCTCAGATATGCCAAATATTTTAGATTAGGCTACTTGAGCCTGCACGTTTTTACTGATTCATTTCCTGACTTTAACACATAGTGCTGTTTGCGTAAGCAACTTACCACTAACGGTATTGAGCAGATGAGTACCGTGGCTGAAGTGGCTATGAGCAGGATGACCATCTGTATCTCTGCCCCAGCCAGGCGTCTGAAGCTCCGCCTGCGCCGCAGGTCAGCGATGCGCCCCTGGTCGGTGCCCAGCGAGGTCCTGCGGATGAACCGCTTGTGCATCATGATGAGCGCCCCGCACACCATCACGTTGCAGACGACAGTGGCCAGGACCAGAAACGAATTCACACCAGCGTACATGTAGGAGAAGGTGGCGTGGGTCGAGTCGTTTGTCCGCCAGTCAATGAAGCACCACGTCTGTGGAAACTGAAGTTTGACTTCTCCGAGACCCATACTGGGCAGCGCGCAGAACAGAACGTTGGAAACGTAAATGGTCACCAGTGTCAAGGCGGCAAGTCTCTGGTCAACGTAATGGTTGTAGAAGTAGGCATGGTTAATGGCCAGGTATCTCTCGATGGACATGGCAAATACGATGCTGAGCTGCACTAAGAAGAAGAATAGGAGAATAAATCCAGAGTACTGGCAGAGCGGCTCTCCGCCTGGCCACTGGCCCTTCATGTAGGTGGCGATGGTGACGGGACTGGCCAGGAGGGTGCCCAGGAGGTCAGTCACTGCGAGGCCGCACACCAGCGTGTAGAATGTGGTCTCCTTCTGTTCCTTTCGAGTTTTGCGTAGCACCACGATGGCGGTAACATTCCCCACCACCCCAAATATGAACATGATGACTGGGATGGTGGGATCCCGGGACTGGGGCTTAATCCAGGTGGTGTGATTCATGTCTGTGCGCACTATTCTCTCACAGTCTTTACGCAAAGTTTGTCATTTACTCTCATTCCTTGTTTGCGTTTCCCCTTACCTTCCTCGCGCTTTCTCCAAGTTGCGCAATAAAGCGCAGAGCCATACTTCTCCAATTTCCATGTTCTTGAGTTGACAACGTTAAGTTTGAGTAAGACTCTAGTGAGAACTCTAGACTTGACGTGACTTCAGACAGGAGTTTTCTCTCCGATGTGGCAGTTTAACAGCTTTGACTGCGAGCTGGCTGTATCCTGTGCGCCTGCTCATCCCCTCTGTCCCCGGAGCGCTCTTGTAGACTAGAGTCTACTCCTCCTTTGCGCTCCTGATCAACTCCTCCTCCTCGCTCCTATGAGCCTGTGATATTGAAGCCAATATGCTGTACACCACACGACAGTATAGGTGTAACCTAGGCAACCATACTGAAATCTCATAGGCCCGACTGTGTTTCCAAAATACCCTAGAATGACTTTTCGTTCAAAAGGTTCTTCTCGTGCTTAAGAATGCATGGGGATAGTTGGAACCATCCCATTAAACCAACTTAGGTTATCGTTGAATACCCACTGAATGTGGTTCGGTAGCTACATGAAAAAGTACACTGACGTGGCTCGACAGTTATTCAAAGAAATATGGATATAAAAAGCATTAGGTCAAAACTTCAAGAGATTCACAACGAAGTCAAACATGGTGTTGGATTTTGAATAATAAATGCAATTTCTTTTTTAAATAAATTAAAATCGGAGGCGCAGGGAAATTACATCGTGGCTTTACCTGTAATCACCGTTACATACATCGAATGCGCACTGACTGCGCAGGCCCAGCCTCGTGCGTAACGCCGGCGCAAGCCCTGGACATCTGTTTGGAATTTGAACCAATTATTTACCCCATTCATTATTTACAATGACACTTAAACAGGAATCTAAATTCTTGGTAATAAGGTATTTCACCTGGGTCAGTTAGATAATGATGACTAGTCCATGTTGGTCTAACAAGCAAAATTACAATTCGTGCATTTGCGACAAAAAGCAGTTAAGAGCAGTTGGGCCACCTCTTGAGAATGTGTGTATAATTTGCAAGGGTTTAATACTTTCAATATTATTCGAATGTAATGCAAGACTATATCCCGCTCTAAAAATTCGAATTATGAATTCTGCCTTTTAATTTCACTATTTTTGGGTGTCACGCTGTGAAAAGATGTCCTCACCTTAACCACACACGTAATGTATATTTAATATACTATAATAATCCATATGCATGATATATATAATGCATCCTTGGCCTATATACTGTACCTATAATGAATATGGAAATTAAAATGAATAATGTTTTTAACCTTGTTCAGTCAAAAAAAGGGTAAAATTAATGTAAGACTATGAAAATAATTCAAGATGCATGGAAAACGTTTTCAGGAGCTACTAAATGGTGCACGGATAAGGAGCCATCCTTGTAATAATAATAATGTGCATTGGCTTTAGCATTTAGCACATTCATGTGGTGAAAGAAATGAAGTTAATCTAGATTTGGGAAAGTACACAAGCACACGTCAAACCGTGTAAGCATCTTATTATGGAGAACATTGCCTGCCACCACCTATATGTTGTACATCTACTGAAGAAATTAGAAAAACAATCAGATATCCCATCAAGGATATTGTGCTGATTTCTAATGAAAAATAGACAGTCAAGCCTCTGGGAAAATCTACCAAGTGTAGCCATCATGCAATGGAAAAAAAGTGTGATGTGAAACTAGATGAGCGCACACACGTCTCAGAGAGGAAGTTCACAGTCATAAACATCCTCTACTGCTTACCATTTCTGCTTGGAGTGACATGGAGGTCCATGAAAGCTCACAGTTTGGTTTTCTACCACATCCTGTTGACCCAATAATGAACAAAACCTGTGAACTCACTGTTTAGAGATGGACTAGACATCTGACTGATGCCTACATGTGTTTGTTCTGTGTTCATGGACCATTCAGTGCTCAGAGGTGTTAGGGTCGGCTCGGGAAATGAACCCGGGTCGCCGGTTTGGCAGGCCAGTGAGGTAACCACTAAGTTATAGTCAATGAGACCCAAATGCAGAGATTGAAACTAGGAGTTATAATGTCCAACAATACTCCACAAACGCTCAGAAGATACAAAAGGCAAAAATAAAAAATAATCCACAAACGCTCAGAAGATACCAAAAAAGTCTTAGGGAAAATCTTTTCAAAAAGCACAAAAAGTTAACAAAATTAATAAATAAGGAGGTAGCCAAAACAAGAACAAAGGCAGAACAAACTAGACTAGGCAAAAATATCAGGGAGCTTACCCAAAAAAACGCAGACTTGTGACACAAAGACCCAGTGAAGAACAAAGGAAAAGGCAGAACTTAAATACACAAACCAATTGATCACATGACAACATAATAGACCACAGGTGGTAGGGCAACAAAATGGAGGGAAACATAATGAGGGCGGGCCAGGAACACAACACAAATCTAAACAAAGAAAAGTGACATGTGCTTAACATTGATCCCTAGTGGCCAAAAAGAGTCAAAACCTTAACAGAACCCCCCCCCCCCCCCCCCCCCCCTCTACAAACGGCTCCGGACGTTCCTCGGACAGTCAGGGCGTGCAGCATGAAAGTCCCTGCAAAGAGTCTTGTCCAAAATATGCCGGGCCGGAACCCAGGACCGTTCCTCTGGGCCGTAGCCCTCCCAATCCACCAAATATTGCAGCCCACCACGGACACGACGGGAATCAAGGAGCCGGCGGACCGTAAAAACGGTCCCACCATCAATGACGCGGAGGGGTGGCAGGGCCTTGGGGGCAGGTGCATGAGGCAAAGACAGGACAGGGCGAAGCGGGGGGCCAGCTTGCGGGACTCAACCCGCAAGGGAATATCTTTAGAGGACAGCCAAACTCTCTGACCAGGGAGGAAATGTAGGGCCGGACGTCGGCGACGGTTGGCCTGGGCCTGGGCAGACCTGGAACTCCGTAGCAGAGCCTTGCGAGTGCTCCTCCACACCCTCCGACAGCGCCGCATGTGGTGGTGAACCGAGGGCACCCCAGCATCAACCTCCTGTTCAGGGAACAGGGGAGGCTGGAAACCGAACTGGCACTGGAACGGGGACATGCCCGTTGCTGAAGATTGGAGGGTGTTGTGGGCATATTCTGCCCACGGCAGCCAGGAACACCAGGACGCCGGATTGTCCCTCGCCAGACTCCTCAAGGTAGTCTCCAGGTCCTGGTTCAGCCGCTCAGTCTGCCCATTGGACTGCGGGTGGAAGCCGGAGGTGAGGCTTGCCGTAGCACCCAGGAGTCCGAAGAATGCCCGCCATACCCGAGACGCGAACTGTGGCCCACGGTCCGTCACAATGTCCTGGGGGAGCCCAAAGACTCGGAAAACATGGGTTTGGCTTGCTGGAGGTATTCTAAATTATTGTGGTCTGTCCACACTAGAAACGGGTGCTGTGCTCCCTCCAGCCAGTGTCTCCATTCCTCCAGCGCCATTTTGACTGCGAGCAACTCACGATCCCCAACATCATAGCGGGACTCAGCAGGGTTGAGGCGACGTGAGAAGAAAGCGCAAGGGTGCAGCTTGCCATTGGATCGCTGGGAGAGGACGGCGCCTACCCCAACATTGGATGCATCTACTTCCACAATAAACGGCAGTGAGGGGTCAGGGAGAACCAGCACAGACGCTGAGGAAAAGCGGGCCTTGAGGTCTTGAAATGCTTCCTCGGCCCTGGAGGTCCAGTGGAACGGTGCAACATTCTTCTTGGTGAGGACAGAGATTGGTGCAGCCACTGAGCTGAAGTTCCGGATGAACTTGCGACAAAGAAAACATGTGCTTAACATTGATCCTTAGTGGCCAAAAAGAGTAAAAACCTTAACAAAAAGAGAAAAAGAGAAAGAGCGAGAGCAACAGTCCAGATGAGTCATTGTGTATAACATGTTTCTCAATACTCAGTGATGACACTTTCAGTAGGACTTGAGCACGCTGAGCACGTTCCCCCAGCAGGACACCTCTGCTGCTGGTGTCCTTCGCTGAGAGGCCAATGACCGGGGGCTCCTGCCTGGGTCAGTGTGGAAGGCGTGTGTCCAGAGAACTGGTGCAACGTTCCAAAACGTTTTGTTTCATGTCCAACAGATTTGAGACTATACAATTACACACAACACCAGCCCAAATAAAACAATTATGAATCAGTTGTAGTTTTGTTGATGTATCCTTATGGTAACAGTTCCTTCAAATGTAAAACGGTAAGTTAAATATCCAAGGTAGGTTATTGTTTCAAATCCCAGTTGCTGGTTCAATTTCACGGTTGGAATATGTGTTCCTTGGAAAAACACAGTAATGGAAATTAGTCAGCTGTCCACCATTTATAACAGTGATGGGTCAACGTCAAATCTCCTTTATTCAGTTCTGACATGATTAACTGATTCTGCTGAGCCAAAACTAACAAGGGGCAAGTGTTGAGAGGGCAGACAGAGAGAGAGATACTGTAAAAGCAGAATGTGCTTACGAGAAAGTCTTAACCCAGCTTGGGAAAGGCTAAGAAATAGTAGCCGTCTCCTGAGAGAGCTGTTACTGGTAGTTCCCCTCTTGATCTTGTTCCCTTGCCCAGGTCCAGTCGGTGTGAGCGGGGGTCATGTGATGAGAGCACTGACCCCTCAGTTTTATTCGCTTCTCAGTGCCGACCTGATAAGGCCCCCAAGGGAACCAATGAATTTTTCTTTAATTGTGATTGGCTGGTGGGGAGGTTGCGCATTCCTTTAATGGGGTAACCCTACACTACAATGTTTTCTTTTCTTCTTGTTCTCAGGGGACTGGGTTAGAATGGGGTCTTTAGCAGTGCCAACAGTAGCTCCAAAGGCAGGATGGAGAGTTCAGCTGCATGTCATAGTTTTTGTGTGTGTGTGAAAACTGTATTTTACACACACTGTGTTTGTGTGTGTGTGTGTGTGCATGTTCACCAGAGAGCAAATCAGAGTTTGTGCGTGTCTTTGAGTATGCACGTTTTATTGTCATAGTTGTGAGCAAGTTTTTGGTGCCAACTCTTTGCAGGTAAACCACAACGAGTTATTATTGTCTGTCTCCAGTAAGACAGCGTTCAGGCAAGCCCAGATGTGTACCAGCTCACTTTTTCAAACCCAGCATTCCTTCAATCTCCCAAATTAATCCATAAACCAGCTCGGTCAACCTTCACTACTCATGGCTGAAACTGCTCTGAGGAAAGAGTCCTAAAGAATAGGAAAGCTATTTTACAGACATGGCGTTTAAGCTGCATTGACTGTTCATAAAATGATTATCCAATGAGTGTGCCTGTGTGCATTGACAGGCAAGTCCAGTTTGTGTTTGCATTTGCGCATGAGAAGATCCATTGCAGGCCTCCTACACATGCTTCCCATGTAACCAAATTAGGGAGGGAAGAGGAGGTGGAAGGAGTGCGGTGGGGTTGTCTGTGTGTGTATGTGTGTGTGTGTGTTGTGTGTGTGTTTGTATGTTTGTGTGTCTAGCAGGGAGTTGAGGAGGGGGGGTTATAGGGTCAGAGTTCCAGAACTCTCTGAGGTGTTACTGTAAGTTTGGAGATTACTATTTGTCTTTATAATGCATTTAATAATAAAGTAGTACTTTACGAGGTACTTGTGAGGTCAGTTGATGTTATTAAAGATACAAGCTGAATTCATTTGACATAACAAATAAAACATGGTTGAGGACATGTACTGGCTAAAATGTTTCATGTTCTGCTTGTCGAAGTTTCAAATGCTCACTTTCAATAAAAGAGGAAGCAGTGCCGCATGTAACTGAATGTTTGATCATGTCTCAGGAATTTCACTTCTTTGTTAATCACTGTAGAACAGTCTTGAAAATAATATTTTTACAATGGGTCCTGTAATAGGTTTGTTTAATAGTTTTGGGATTTCTCCTTTGGCGGATAATAATGTTTATGAAGGTTCTAGGAACAAACACAGATATACTTCCTGAGAACTACACTATGCTGTGAAAAGATTCATTCAGATTTGGTGATTAATGGGATGGTCGGTGCCAAACAAGGCTATATTGATGACCAACAGTTTAATACAAATTACACTGAACTGTTCTGTTCTTTACTAAGTAAAACAACAAAAAAAGATCTCAGTCAAAACAAAACCTATGTATTTTTTTAGTTCTACAATTACCAAATCTAACAACTAATTCTAAAATTGACCTTTGACACCCAGATACCATTACCTCTTTGATAGTTGTACATTTTAAAATGAATGAGTGCCTTTTTTTGTGTATGGTAGAGTTAGTCTGTGTGTGAAAATGTACACTATATGTGCGTATGTGCATGAATGCGTATTTTGGTGAATGTGTTTTTGTTTTGGGACAAACTGTTCATCCTGTGCTCAGCCTTCCCCTAAACCCATCATAAAAACCTTGAGACAGTTACAGCTAAAATTATGCTCATCATCTTTATGTTCTCAGATGCGGTTTTAACATAAGCTTTAGAGGAACAAGTCTTAACAGTGGCAAAATATTCCCCTCAGGCTGCCAAGAGAACAAATAATGTGTTCAACATATCCCTCTGCTTTCTCAATGTGTGTGTGTGTGTGTGTGTGTTTGGGGGTGTGTGTAGGTGGGTGAGACAGGGGGACAGAGAAAGTAAAGGAACAAGAACAGTTACCTTCATCGCTCGCCATCCCTGAACACTGGATCTACTGGTAGAGGACATTATGTTCCCACAGTAACCACTTCCACCTTCTCTGACTTGCACTAGTATCCCCTCTCCCCCCCCCCCCCCATCTCTCTTTATCCCTCTGCCTCCATCTCTTTCGCTCTCTCTGTATTGAGAGTTGTACCAGTCAGGTAGACCCTCAGGGCTGATTCAAAATATTGACGTTAAGAATGAAAGGAAACCAGCAGCAGGCATACAAGGGTACAGGCACGCTGTTGTCCAAATAAACAAGTGAAGGCTCATTGGTGTGCCAACTATATCATCCAATGTAATTGTTGTAATTTCAGCTTTTAGCACTGTTTGCTTCGGGCTTGTATCTTCTACACACCTTCATTATGCTGAAATGCTTAACATTTCGCTGAGTCTGCTGGAAGCGTATCGCTGCCGTCTTCTTCTTGTCAGCTCCCACGTAAAGCTAACCTCTCTCAGCTGTACCGACTGGGAGAAGGTCCAGGACAGAATCATATCTGCTATATCTCCATGATATTATATGGAGATAATAAAGAGAGACTGAGGGATATCTGTCTCCACCTCGGTGACAGAGAGAAAGAGAAGTAGAGAGAGAAAGAGAGAGAGAGAGAGAGAGAGAGAGAGAGAGAGAGAGAAAGAGAGAGAGGGAGAAAAAGAGGAAAATACCCCTGTTTTAGATCGATTGCTGAACAAAGTGACCAGCATACGTTAGTAGGCCACGTTCCGATGGAACTTATCATAACAAATGAAGAGTTCCATTTTCCGTCCCTTCTAGCCAATGAAGGGAGTTTCAGTTGGTATTTGAGGCTGGCGTTTGCTGAAAGGGCTGGGTACATTCCTGGAGTGCAGAGAAGCCCCAGAAAATGAGAGCTACTTGTCATATCATACAGAATGTGGAAGTGGGATATTATGGGCTTGATGTGTGGGGAGGATAAGGTCACTCTACATAAGAATGTAGGTCGCACAGGAAGGAGTTAAAGAAAGAGACTTTGGAGTGAAGAGAAAAGAGTGTATGTGTGTTTACAACACAGCCGACTATACAGTTAGTTGAGATGATGATTCCAGAACTGAAATTGAAGCAGGAAATGTGGTTAATGCTTCATGACGTTCTGTTATAGCTAAATGTAGTTGGGTGGTTGAAAATGCATGGGCGTCAGTTGTGAGGTTAATCAACACGAAGGCAATGTGTTTTAAGATTTGACACAAACTCTTGTAGACATTTTCGATCAAATGTACCCAATTAAAAATAAATTCTGGAACAAACTGAGTGTTTTCATTACTTGTGACTATCCATTTACATACAGCGTGGGAAGTAAATTCTAATTTGAAACATTTACCACGTGAATTGGTTTTTAATGATTCCTACACACATAGTCCTTTATAAATGGCCATGTCATATGATAGCCAATTCAATACAAAAAACTGTGTTTGGGTAAGTGTTCGGGTGTGTTTTAGTTTGTGCCTGTGTGTGTGTGTGCGCGTGTGCGCGTGTGTGTGTGTGTTCTGCCCTGACTGGTGTGTGCTGCTTGTATTTGCCAGGAAGAACATCTGCCTGGCCTGGCCTCCCAACAGAATTTTCAAGCCTTGTTTGCTCCGACCCGCAGAGAATGTCCTGCCGCACACCCTCCATCACACACTGACCTCATTTCCTGTAGACACAGGTGAGCTTCCTGTCTTACCAGCTAATGCCACGTCTGGGTTCCTATGTGAATGGCTCTCCACAAACATCCACATTTTACAGCTGCATCAAGGAAGGAAAAGTACAATTAACAGCTACAATGTGGGTGCTGCTTTTCAGTGGGATAAGAGGCAAGGGAACTGATTAATGACAGTGGTACAGTCGGTCTCTGCAGAGATATATTTGTGCCTGACAAGGAGAGATGTTAAAAGTAGAGACAGATGGGGGAAGAGAAATGGATAACACAGATAAACAGAGAGATTGAGAGATATAGACGGTAGTTTTGGAGTCAGAATGAAGTGATACAATAATACATCTGTATATTTGTACTTAAAAAATCACTTCTAAAACCTTGTACATACCCTGTATATTCCGCTTATGCTACCTGTTTTAAACTTCTGGTTGGATGCTAACTTAATTTCGTTACCCTGTACTTGTACGTGTGTAATGACATTACAGTTAAATCTAATCTAAAGTGATGCTGAGCACAAGCGCAGAAGACGAACGGCGCACATTTCTGTGACTTCTATTGAGCTCTGCAAGAAAAGAGCAAGTCGAAGGAATGGACTTTGGCGCGAAGAGAAACATTGCTGAAGCGGCACAGTGTTGGTCCTCAACATGCCTTCTTAAAGAGCTAGAACCAACAGCTGTCTTTCGATGTAGTGTCACTTAAATTTACCCCGTCCTTCTCAGTCACCCCCATTCCTACCTAGTCCCATTTTATTAATAATAGTCCTACCCACATAGTCCTACCCCAAGTTCTATCTAGTCCTACCTAGTCCCACTCAGGTTCCAAATCCAAGTCCCATCTAGTCCTATGTAGGGCCATTCTATTTCTACCTAGTCCCACCTAATCCTACACTGTCCTTATTGGTTTAATCCAGTCTAGCCCAATCCCACCTATTTCTTTCTAGTCCAATATACTAGAACACATCGATTTCTTGTATTTTCAGTGTTGTAAATGAAGCTTGACTACTTTGCAGCTTTAGGATCGGTCTCTGAGTACATTTCCACCTGGACTGAAGGTGGGTTGCAGGGTAGAGGAGAAACAGGTAACACACACGATTTAGCAGCTCCTCTGTTGTCCGATTCTGCCTGAAACTGCAGACTTTGTTTCACAAGTCATACAGCATGTTTGTGGTAGCCTTGTGCTAGACTGCCCAAACCATTGCAACTTGTAGATTTGTATGTTATCATAAACATACTTGTGTGCTTGGTGTATTTTTTACGCCATCACTGGGACTGTTAGGGACTGCAGAATGATGACATATTTGCAGAGAGAAACAAAGCACTTCCTGTTTAAATAGAGCTGCATGCACTGTCAGCTTCCGGTGTGTCAGAGCAGCTTGGAGAGATCAAGACTTTGGGCTGACCGACTACTCAACCTAGCAGAGGGTCCAGTAGTGCAAGGGGGTCATGGACGGCAACAGCCATCATAGTTGTGAGAAATCAGAAAGATAAGCCTTTGGTTAAGATAAACAGTAGAATATTTTTGTTTTGTGACTTTTTTCTACTTTAACTCTGTGTACTCAGACTTTCTATTTCTCACTAGACTCTGTCTTTCTTTTTCTTTCTTGCTGTCTATCTCTGAAGTTCTATTTCAAGTTTTTATTGGCATATGCACAGACCAACTTAAGGTCATACTGGGAACTGAATGCAAAGCAACCAGGCATGACATAACATGCAAGTCCTCAGAACTTACAAGTTGATAACACCTATGATAAGCACATAATAAAGCAAAATAAAAACCTCCCAATTATGCAAAATAATATAAAATATATTATTTCCACTCTAATCTAATTCTTTCCACTCTAAATATGTCTAAATATCATAACTTCTCTCCACTTGTGTTTTTACTTTAGTCTTTCTCGCTAACACACACACACACACACACACTCACACACAAACCCTCTCTACCCTCTCTCTTTGTGGGCAGTCATGTGTGTCCAGGACCATCTGTGGAGTGAACAGCCAGATCTCATGCTCCACCACGCCAACGCAACAAGCTCTGCCGTCAGTTCACCGTAAATATTTGGGGGGTGTCCGCCAAGGGCTTTTTATCAGCCTCTCCATCTCAACAGTTGCTCCCCAAACAACTCGACGAACTGTCGTTTCACCGACATTACGAGACAGAACGCAGCAGCAGTGCCTCTAGAGGTTTAGATTAAACGATAACTACAAACAGCAGCTCAGAACTGGAAAATATGTTCCCAATCTCAACTCACAGTCATATCCCTCTCTTCCCTCTAAAGGCCAGAAGGCAAGTAGGATTGAATGGTTGGTAGCATGGGCGTTGTTAGCCCTGTTTTAGGGGGACTGAAGCCCCCCCTCCCCCCCCACCCCCCCCGTCCCCCCGTCGACAGAAAATGCCAGGGGCCCCCCTTCTCTTTCAATCCTAGAAACATCCCTGGTTGGTAGGTAGAAGTGTTAAATGACCGTGGGAGCCCTTGGCCTTGTTGAAGTACTGCTGTAGAAGATGGAAGGAAACTATTCTTATGGCAAAAGGTTTTGGTCTTTGTGGACTGCATATGGGTTTCAGTCACAGACCTTCCACCCACACAGAGAAAATATATTCAATTGGGTTGAGAAAAGGTTTGTATGGTGGAAAGCAAACATATAAAGAAAAAAAATGTGGTTGTTGTTGAACTATTCTTGTATTCAGACACCCTGGTGGAAGCTGACATTGTCCCAAACCACAATTAGAAACAAGTTTTTAGAGTCATTGCGTTTAACAGATGACAACTGTGTTTCAGGGTGTTCACAGTGAAAAAAGGGTTTTAGAGTATGATAATGAGTTTTGCCAAAAGTGTGTCTTACGACAAATGGGTTTAAGCCACTGAAACTTTGATTCAGAAAATGCAGTTTAGTGTTTTAGCAGTTGTGAAAAATTTTAAAGCTGTTATGATCTTTGACACAAATGGGCCACTAATGTGGGCTTCTACTTTAGCAAGCAGGGGATTTACAATCTTTAGTTGTGTTATAGAATATGTACACTAGTGACCACACTGGTGCAGCTTTCATGTTTGGGTGGGTTCATGTACACTGTGGATGGGAAGGAAACTTCCCTATGATCCCCAGGCCAGGGGTTGAGGGTCATGGGTTAGCTCTCCAGGATTTGCAGCCTTTCAAAAGGTTGAAGGTGACACAGTGGAAAGTCCGGTTTCCCTTTAAAAAAAATCTCTTCCCTCTGGGTCTCCTATCTCTGGCCAGCATGCAACCCATAAACTTATGTTCCCCTCTGGCCCCAGTGACTGGCCACCCAGGGAGAGAGCCCATTGTCTCTTTGTGTGCATCCATGCTTCTGCTCGAAGAATCTCCCTGTTTATCATCTATGGAAAGAATTCACCTCGTAAAATGTCTCAGGATCAATAGATTAGCTTGGCTGCTCAAAAACAACAATTGAAAACATGAATAGCGCAAACATAGGATTTGTTTCCCCCAGAGGTTTAAATAAATACATATTCAATCAGCAGATGCTTTTATTCAAAGTGGCTTCCGATTCAGAATACTTTATTAATGCCAGAGGGGGAAACTCCTTAGCAGCAACGGCACACAGTCTCGCAATAGCACACAGGGGTAAGGGTGTGAGGGAAAAGCTTAGAATAGTGCACACAGGGATAAAGGAGTTGGGGCAAAATAGGTACGTGAATGCACAAAAGGGGTAAGGGCTGGGATAAATTATTATGTACAGACTCTACAATTTAGTTTTGCTAATTAAGTATTGCTCTTGCAGAATATACAGTGTTGTGTTTCAGGATGTTATGTCAGAATATTACCGAATCTAGAGCAAGGACATGAACAATCTCTCTGAGGAAAGTAGGGTGAAGTGCCCTGCCTGAGGACATAACATTATATAGCCACGGCAAAGATCCAAACTCACAACCTTCTGCTCTCGAGGCCAATGCTTAGCCGCTGAGCCATTACCCCCCCCCCCCCCCCCCCTCAGCCCCACCTTCAGATGAAGAGAAGGTGAAGTGTGTTGGTTTTCCTATACTTGTCTATCTGAAGGCTTTCTCCAAACACTCAAACTGTTGGCCTTTTGTGCTGCTAGATGAATCAATAGGTAAAAGATAGACTGATGCTGCATGAAGTTTAGAAAGTGTTTGGAAAATAGCTCATGTCATCACGGCTCGTTCTGTATTCCGTGCATTCATGCTCGTTAGTCCAACAGCTCTGGTCCTTCGCATTAAAAGAGGGAGTTATGAAATAATTTAGATGTCTGATGAAATCATTGCTATCATAATAGATTGAAAAAAACTAACGATTGAAATTGTATCGTAATTACGGGAAAATATCTTATAACTAGAAAAAAATTTCCTAAAGAAATTTTTTGTTTGCGTGACTCTGGCCTGGCACCCTCCCCCATACATCACTGACACTGTTGTGACACTGACATTTTCAGAATATGACTTCTACCATTGCTTAGGTATGTGACAGATCAAGCTTTCAACAGGTGTTCATATGCTGATGCACTAGTAGTAGCGTAAACACTAATTTCAGCAGGATTAAAGACAGCTCCACTTGAGCACACTGCCACAGTTTAAGTTTAAGTAGTAAGCAAGCAGTAAACCATTGGTCACTCTGTGTCAGGTATCACTTTACATTACAGTTCAGTAGCATAGTATGAGTTTGGTTCTAATTTGATAATAGTGATAAATGCTTTAAAAAACTTAGAGTGTAAAAAGACCCAAATACATCCAATGCCAGAATTAGGCCATCAATGGCTATGACTTTGGCATTAGAAATACACCTTTTATCAAAATGATACCGCATTATAAATATCAGATAACATTATAAAGTTATACAGCTGTGTTAAATGTCAAATCAATCCACATGCAATCAAACATGTAACAAATCAGAATTCAGCAATAAGCTAGCATCAAAATTCACAAAAAGCACTAGGTCACACAGTTCTGATATCACACTAACAAAAACAGTGCTTTTTATCCAACATTAATTGAGGAAAAACACACACGCACATACACATACACACACGCACATACACACGCACATACACACACACATATATATATATATATATACTGTTTTTGTTAGTGTGATTTCAGAACTGTGTGACCTAGTGCTCACACAGTTCTGATATCACACTAACAAAAACAGTGCTTTTTATCCAACATTAATTGAGAAAAACACACACGCACATACACACACGCACATACACACACACACACACGCACATACACACACATACACATATATATATCTATCTATAGATAGATACATATATGTGCATACACACAGGCAGTCTGTACATTAATGACTTAATGATGAACTGTCAATCAAACCATTCAGTGCAATGAATCACTTAGTAGCAGACACACAGGTTTAATCATCTATAAACTACAGGACTACAGGACTCCCCATATAACACTAGCCAATAGTTTGCAAGGTCAACCAGTATCCAGACGATTATGAATGTTTTACAGCAAGCCCCCCCAACAATTTAAATAGCAATTCCTAAAAGACCTGTATTTAATCCCCACTGTTTCTCTATGGAACCACCCACACACCTCCCCAATACCCCAAACCCTTCCGAAATCGCCCCCCCCCCGAGCCCCCCGCAACGTCACAATCTCCGCTTGAAGGTGCATGTAAATCAATCGCGATTCTCAAACCTCTCCCACAAATAGGCTCATAGCTCATCAACCCGACCTCCCACACACCTCCCCAATATCTCGTTAGAATCCTATGGACCCCAGCACATGAACCCTGCCCTCAAACCCCCCCGCACGAGCCCCCCCGCCCCCCGCCCCCCGCGAACGCCGATCGCCCCCCCCCTCCGAAAACGACCCTAAACGGTCAAAATGCACACAAATAACCCCCCCCCATAACCCTCCACCACCGTCCTGACTGATAAGCACATGAATACATATAAGCCCAAATGTTAAAGAAGTCCAAAACCCACATCTTAGCATGCTAGAAACATATGCTGATGCACTAGCAATTAGCTTAAGCGCTAATTTTAGCATTGGTCGCTAATGTTAGCAAACAGCATATCTTTACAGCTAGTTGGAATATCAGTTGTAAATCCTGACTGATAAGCACATGAATACCTATGAGCCCAAATGTTAAAGAAGTCAAAAACCTACATTGTAGATAGCATGCTAGCGAAAGAGTTGAAAAAGATGTTTGCTTACCTTAGAGACTTAGAGCCAGAGAGGAAGAGTTGAGCTGGAGTACAGTTTATAAATACACCCGAAACAAAAAGAGCCAATTTGATTCCTCCAGTAAATATCCTCCAATTAAAGTTATTAAATGTGAAATGAATTACTGTTCATAAAATAGCCACCGTCATTCGTGGCCACCGTATCTCCTCTTTCAAGCACGTTGCTAAGTAACGAACTAATGAGTTGCAGCTGACAGTTGCAACTGTCATGTCAGTTGAACAGAGAGAGAGAAAAGGCTTACAGCACCCCTCGAACAGGAAGGATTTCTGGCCAAACCGTGTTTCCAATCATAAAACCAGGTTAACGTGAAGCCGGCTGAGCCCTTCCTGAACGTCTACATAGACATTTTGTGTTGACAAGTGAAGAAATGTGCTCTTGGGAGCAATTCTAAAAAGTGTTAGTTTTGTGTTCCTCCTGAAATTTTCCTGGCACTTTTAACATGGGAGTCTATGAGGCTCTTCATGGGTGCTGCGGCCGAATTTTCGCATGTCAAGCTAAAACAATAAACCTGACAGATGAAGTAAAGCAAGTGTGAGCTAGAGGACACATTTTCCTACGTTTCTATGTATAAATTGTGTCTGTAGTGGTGCATTTGAGGCCATGGTAGTCGAATACGTTTTATTTTTTTTACAAATTTCTCTCTCTTCTCCTCACTCTAGCGATGACATCTCCACTCTACCTCTCAAACATTCTTTCCATTGACACCAATGCATTTTTTCGGTGTGGTTTTTGGCAATTTATGGGCAAAATTGTAAGCCAAAAGTCTTAGAAAAATCATAGCACACATGTCGGGGCCGAGCCGCACGTTTTGATATAACTTTTGTGTATATGCGTCAAAAACTCTGGTAGATGTTTTGAGCCAAAAAACGGCGTAAGAATAATAATAATAACTAGAAAAAAATTCCTAAAGAAATTTTGAGTGTGCGTGACTCTGGCCCGGGACTCTCTCCCATACATCACTGACACTGTTGAGTAATTTTCAGAATATGACTTCTACCATTGCTTAGGTATGTGACAGATCAAGCTTTCAACAGGTGTTCATATGCTGATGCACTAGTAGTAGCGTAAACACTAATTTCAGCAGGATTAAAGACAGCTCCACTTGAGCACACTGCCACAGTTTAAGTAGTAAGCAAGCAGTAAACCATTGGTCACTCTGTGTCAGGTAGCACTATACATTACAGTTCAGTAGCATAGTATGAGTTTGGTTCTAATTTGATAACAGTGATAAATGCTTTAAAAAACTTAGAGTGTAAAAAGACCCAAATACATCCAATGCCAGAATTAGGCCATCAATGGCTATGACTTTGGTATTAGAAATACACCTTTTATCAAAATGATACCGCATTATAAATATCAGATAACATTATAAAGTTATACAGCTGTGTTAAATGTCAAATCAATCCACATGCAATGAAACATGTAAAAAATCAGGATTCAGCAATAAGCTAGCATCAAAATTCACAAAAAGCACTAGGTCACAGTTCTGATATCACACTAACAAAAACAGTGCTTTTTATCCAACATTAATTGAGGAAAAACACACACGCACATACACATACACACACGCACATACACACACACGCACATACACACACACACACACACACATATATATATATATATATATATATATATATATATATATATATATATATATACTGTTTTTGTTAGTGTGATTTCAGAACTGTGTGACCTAGTGCTCACACAGTTCTGATATCACACTAACAAAAACAGTGCTTTTTATCCAACATTAATTGAGAAAAACACACACGCACATACACACACGCACATACACACACACACACACATACACATATATATATATATCTATAGATAGATAACTATATGTGCATACACACAGGCAGTCTGTACATTAATGACTTAATGATGAACTGTCAATCAAACCAACTTAGTGTAGAAAGACCCAAATACATCCAATGCCAGAATTAGGCCATCAATGGCTATGACTTTGGTATTAGAAATACACCTTTTATCAAAATGATACCGCATTATAAATATCAGATAACATTATAAAGTTATACAGCTGTGTTAAATGTCAAATCAATCCACATGCAATCAAACATGTAACAAATCAGGATTCAGCAATAAGCTAGCATCAAAATTCACAAAAAGCACTAGGTCACACAGTTCTGATATCACACTAACAAAAACAGTGCTTTTTATCCAACATTAATTGAGGAAAAACACACATGCACATACACATACACACACGCACACACACACACACACACACACACACACACACACACACGCACATACACACACACACACATATATATATATATATATATATATATATACTGTTTTGTTAGTGTGATTTCAGAACTGTGTGACCTAGTGCTCACACAGTTCTGATATCACACTAACAAAAACAGTGCTTTTCATCCAACATTAATTGAGAAAAACACACACGCACATACACACACACATGCACATATATATATCTATCTATAGATAGATACATATATGTGCATACACACAGGCAGTCTGTACATTAATGACTTAATGATGAACTGTCAATCAAACCATTCAGTGCAATGAATCACTTAGTAGCAGACACACAGGTTTAATCATCTATAAACTACAGGACTACAGGACTCCCCATACAACACTAGCCAATAGTTTGCAAGGTCAACCAGTATCCAGACGATTATGAATGTTTTACAGCAAGCCCCCCCAACAATTTAAATAGCAATTCCTAAAAGACCTGTATTTAATCCCCACTGTTTCTCTATGGAACTTCCAATCCCAACCACCCACACACCTCCCCAATACCCCAAACCCTTCCGAAATCGCCCCCCCCCCGAGCCCCCCGCAACGTCACAATCTCCGCTTGAAGGTGCATGTAAATCAATCGCGATTCTCAAACCTCTCCCACAAATAGGCTCATAGCTCATCAACCCGACCTCCCACACACCTCCCCAATATCTCGTTAGAATCCTATGGACCCCAGCACATGAACCCTGCCCTCAAACCCCCCCGCACGAGCCCCCCCGCCCCCCGCGAACGCCGATCGCCCCCCCCCTCCGAAAACGACCCTAAACGGTCAAAATGCACACAAATAACCCCCCCCCCATAACCCTCCACCACCGTCCTGACTGATAAGCACATGAATACATATAAGCCCAAATGTTAAAGAAGTCCAAAACCCACATCTTAGCATGCTAGAAACATATGCTGATGCACTAGCAATTAGCTTAAGCGCTAATTTTAGCATTAGTCGCTAATGTTAGCAAACAGCATATCTTTACAGCTAGTTGGAATATCAGTTGTAAATCCTGACTGATAAGCACATGAATACCTATGAGCCCAAATGTTAAAGAAGTCAAAAACCTACATTGTAGATAGCATGCTAGCGAAAGAGTTGAAAAAGATGTTTGCTTACCTTAGAGACTTAGAGCCAGAGAGGAAGAGTTGAGCTGGAGTACAGTTTATAAATACACCCGAAACAAAAAGAGCCAATTTGATTCCTCCAGTAAATATCCTCCAATTAAAGTTATTAAATGTGAAATGAATTACTGTTCATAAAATAGCCACCGTCATTCGTGGCCACCGTCTCTCCTCTTTCAAGCACGTTGCTAAGTAACGAACTAATGAGTTGCAGCTGACAGTTGCAACTGTCATGTCAGTTGAACAGACAGAGAGAAAAGGCTTACCGCACCCCTCGAACAGGAAGGATTTCTGGCCAAACCGTGTTTCCAATCATAAAACCAGGTTAACGTGAAGCCGGCTGAGCCCTTCCTGAACGTCTACATAGGCATTTTGTGTTGACAAGTGAAGAAATGTGCTCTTGGGAGCAATTCTAAAAAGTGTTAGTTTTGTATTCCTCCTGAAATTTTCCTGGCACTTTTAACATGGGAGTCTATGAGGCTCTTCATGGGTGCTGCGGCCGAATTTTCGCATGTCAAGCTAAAACAATAAATCTGACAGATAAAGTAAAGCAAGTGTGAGCTAGAGGACACATTTTCCTACGTTTCTATGTATAAATTGTGTCTGTAGTGTTGCATTTGAGGCCATGGTAGTCGAATATGTTTTATTTTTTTCACGAATTCTTCTGTCTCCTCTCCACTCTAGCGATGACATCACCCACTCTAGTTTTCAAACATTCTCTCCATTAACACCCATTAATTTTTCTGGTGTGGTTTTTGGCAATTTTTGGGCACAATTGTTCGCCAAAAGTCTTAGAAAAATCATAGCACACATGTCGGGGCCGAGCCGCACGTTTTGATATAACTTTTGTGTATATGCGTCAAAAACTCTGGTAGATGTTTTGAGCCAAAAAACGGTGTAAGAATAATAATAATAACTAGAAAAAAATTCCTAAAGAAATTTTGAGTGTGCGTGACTCTGGCCCGGGACTCTCTCCCATACATCACTGACACTGTTGAGTAATTTTCAGAATATGACTTCTACCATTGCTTAGGTATGTGACAGATCAAGCTTTCAACAGGTGTTCATATGCTGATGCACTAGTAGTAGCGTAAACACTAATTTCAGCAGGATTAAAGACAGCTCCACTTGAGCACACTGCCACAGTTTAAGTTTAAGTAGTAAGCAAGCAGTAAACCATTGGTCACTCTGTGTCAGGTAGCACTATACATTACAGTTCAGTAGCATAGTATGAGTTTGGTTGTAATTTGATAATAGTGATAAATGCTTTAAAAAACTTAGAGTGTAAAAAGACCCAAATACATCCAATGCCAGAATTAGGCCATCAATGGCTATGACTTTGGTATTAGAAATACACCTTTTATCAAAATGATACCGCATTATAAATATCAGATAACATTATAAAGTTATACAGCTGTGTTAAATGTCAAATCAATCCACATGCAATCAAACATGTAACAAATCAGGATTCAGCAATAAGCTAGCATCAAAATTCACAAAAAGCACTAGGTCACACAGTTCTGATATCACACTAACAAAAACAGTGCTTTTTATCCAACATTAATTGAGGAAAAACACACACGCACATACACATACACACACGCACATACACACACACACACACACACACACACGCACATACACACACACACACACACACACACACATATATATATATATATATATATATATATATATATATATATATATATATATATATATATATATATATATATATATACTGTTTTTGTTAGTGTGATTTCAGAACTGTGTGACCTAGTGCTCACACAGTTCTGATATCACACTAACAAAAACAGTGCTTTTTATCCAACATTAATTGAGAAAAACACACACGCACATACACACACGCACATACACACACACACACACATACACATATATATATATATATATATCTATAGATAGATACATATATGTGCATACACACAGGCAGTCTGTACATTAATGACTTAATGATGAACTGTCAATCAAACCAACTTAGTGTAAAAAGACCCAAATACATCCAATGCCAGAATTAGGCCATCAATGGCTATG
This sequence comes from Protosalanx chinensis, assembly GCA_030340685.1. Taxonomy (NCBI): domain Eukaryota; kingdom Metazoa; phylum Chordata; class Actinopteri; order Osmeriformes; family Salangidae; genus Protosalanx; species Protosalanx chinensis. The sequence goes on from CM059329.1 coordinate 3,737,719, forward strand.
ACTTTGGTATTAGAAATACACCTTTTATCAAAATGATACCGCATTATAAATATCAGATAACATTATAAAGTTATACAGCTGTGTTAAATGTCAAATCAATCCACATGCAATCAAACATGTAACAAATCAGGATTCAGCAATAAGCTAGCATCAAAATTCACAAAAAGCACTAGGTCACACAGTTCTGATATCACACTAACAAAAACAGTGCTTTTTATCCAACATTAATTGAGGAAAAACACACACGCACATACACATACACACACGCACATACACACACACACACGCACATACACACACACTTATATATATATATACTGTTTTTGTTAGTGTGATTTCAGAACTGTGTGACCTAGTGCTCACACAGTTCTGATATCACACTAACAAAAACAGTGCTTTTTATCCAACATTAATTGAGAAAAACACACACGCACATACACACACGCACATACACACACACACACACATATATCTATCTATAGATAGATACATATATGTGCATACACACAGGCAGTCTGTACATTAATGACTTAATGATGAACTGTCAATCAAACCATTCAGTGCAATGAATCACTTAGTAGCAGACACACAGGTTTAATCATCTATAAACTACAGGACTACAGGACTCCCCATACAACACTAGCCAATAGTTTGCAAGGTCAACCAGTATCCAGACGATTATGAATGTTTTACAGCAAGCCCCCCCAACAATTTAAATAGCAATTCCTAAAAGACCTGTATTTAATCCCCACTGTTTCTCTATGGAACTTCCGATCCCAACCACCCACACACCTCCCCAATACCCCAAACCCTTCCGAAATCGCCCCCCCGAGCCCCCCGCAACGTCACAATCTCCGCTTGAAGGTGCATGTAAATCAATCGCGATTCTCAAACCTCTCCCACAAATAGGCTCATAGCTCATCAACCCGACCTCCCACACACCTCCCCAATATCTCGTTAGAATCCTATGGACCCCAGCACATGAACCCTGCCCTCAAACCCCCCCGCACGAGCCCCCCCGCCCCCCGCCCCCCGCGAACGCCGATCGCCCCCCCCCCCCTCCGAAAACGACCCTAAACGGTCAAAATGCACACAAATAACCCCCCCCCATAACCCTCCACCACCGTCCTGACTGATAAGCACATGCATACATATAAGCCCAAATGTTAAAGAAGTCCAAAACCCACATCTTAGCATGCTAGAAACATATGCTGATGCACTAGCAATTAGCTTAAGCGCTAATTTTAGCATTGGTCGCTAATGTTAGCAAACAGCATATCTTTACAGCTAGTTGGAATATCAGTTGTAAATCCTGACTGATAAGCACATGAATACCTATGAGCCCAAATGTTAAAGAAGTCAAAAACCTACATTGTAGATAGCATGCTAGCGAAAGAGTTGAAAAAGATGTTTGCTTACCTTAGAGACTTAGAGCCAGAGAGGAAGAGTTGAGCTGGAGTACAGTTTATAAATACACCCGAAACAAAAAGAGCCAATTTGATTCCTCCAGTAAATATCCTCCAATTAAAGTTATTAAATGTGAAATGAATTACTGTTCATAAAATAGCCACCGTCATTCGTGGCCACCGTCTCTCCTCTTTCAAGCACGTTGCTAAGTAACGAACTAATGAGTTGCAGCTGACAGTTGCAACTGTCATGTCAGTTGAACAGACAGAGAGAAAAGGCTTACCGCACCCCTCGAACAGGAAGGATTTCTGGCCAAACCGTGTTTCCAATCATAAAACCAGGTTAACGTGAAGCCGGCTGAGCCCTTCCTGAACGTCTACATAGGCATTTTGTGTTGACAAGTGAAGAAATGTGCTCTTGGGAGCAATTCTAAAAAGTGTTAGTTTTGTATTCCTCCTGAAATTTTCCTGGCACTTTTAACATGGGAGTCTATGAGGCTCTTCATGGGTGCTGCGGCCGAATTTTCGCATGTCAAGCTAAAACAATAAATCTGACAGATAAAGTAAAGCAAGTGTGAGCTAGAGGACACATTTTCCTACGTTTCTATGTATAAATTGTGTCTGTAGTGGTGCATTTGAGGCCATGGTAGTCGAATACGTTTTATTTTTTTTACACATTTCTCTCTCTTCTCCTCACTCTAGCGATGACATCTCCACTCTACCTCTCAAACATTCTTTCCATTGACACCAATTCATTTTTTTGGTGTGGTTTTTGGCAATTTTTGGGCAAAATTGTTAGCCAAAAGTCTTAGAAAAATCATAGCACACATGTCGGGTCCGAGCCGCACGTTTTGATATAACTTTTGTGTATATGCGTCAAAAACTCTGGTAGATGTTTTGAGCCAAAAAACGGCGTAAGAATAATAATAATAATAATAATAAACGCTAGTAATAACATAGTGTGCGCCTTGCAGCACGCACACAATAATAAACGCTAGTAATAACATAGTGTGCGCCTTGCAGCACGCACACAATAATAAACGCTAGTAATAACATAGTGTGCGCCTTGCAGCACGCACACAATAAACGCTAGTAATAACATAGTGTGCGCCTTGCAGCACGCACACAATAAACGCTAGTAATAACATAGTGTGCGCCTTGCAGCACGCACACAATAATAATAATAAACGCTAGTAATAACATAGTGTGCGCCTTGCAGCACGCACACAATAAACGCTAGTAATAACATAGTGTGCGTCTTTCAGCACGCACACAATAAACGCTAGTAATAACATAGTGTGCGCCTTGCAGCATGCACACAATAATAAATATTATGCATGCTCTCTAACGCTAACGGACCAGATGTTCAGTATCTGTGTTGGTCTGTCTAGTGTCTACTGTAAATAATGAATCATTTCGTCATATAATGTCATAATAAATCATAAATCGGGTTTGCGTCGGTTCCAGGTAGTACATTTTTGACATGTTCCGGGTCTGCACGGCCGAGTCTAACATTCAAAATAATAGACGGGGTTGGGTTGGTAGCATATTACGGGTCTCTTCAGGTTCGGGTACAAATTCTTGGACCTGTTTAGACCTCTACTCCCAACCCACCCAGAAGGTGTAAGTCACCTTTTTGAAGGTGCTGATTCACATCCCACCCGCTTTACACTTGGCTGCAAACCGTTCCAGAGCATGCTCCAGGTCCCCGGTCCGATGAAGCCAACAGAACAACATAATCTGCAAACAGCAGAGTTGAGATCCTGTGCTCCCCAAACCGGACACCCTCCAGCCCTTGGCTGCACTTAGAAATTCTGTCCATGAAAACAATGAACACAACTGGAGACGAAGGGCAGCCCTGGTGAAGGACCAGGAACAGGTCTGACTAACTACCGTGAATGCAAACAAAGCAAATGAAGAAATGAAGAGTCCAGCCTCTCTCAAGGATAGTGGTTCCAGGACCCAAACTGTGCGTGGAGGCGAGGCCAACCATATCTAGCCGGTAACCCTCATCCTCCCACATAAGCTTGGGCTCCTTCCCCGCCAGCAAGGTGATCCGGGCAGCTGCCCCCGACCACCGCTAAAAGCACACAGCACCTGCCACTTATGGTCCTCCCTGCAGTATATTGTGTATGTCACATGTCAGTACTATATGATATTCAAGCATATTTTATTATTTACTTTTTCAAATTATGTGTGATTTCATGTATGTTTGGTGCATTGCAAAGCTATTATGTTACACAGTATTAAACTGGTGTGGGCCCGAGCAAAATGATAACTGTTGTGTGTCTCTGTGTATTCACAGTTTATTCACAGAAACAGTGCTGTTCAACTTGTGTGTCGCTGCCGGTCCAGATATCCCCAAGGTCTGAAGCCGGTAACATCTGCACAAAGAACCAGGAAGATAGAGCCTCTCATGGAGTCCAGAAACTGGTGTTGGTGGCAGTTGAGGACTCCTCTAGCTCAGATTACTGATGGGAAGATGAGCAATGAATATAAGTGAGCATTCATGAATAAATGGCAGGATAATATGAGAAATATACTGACCTAAGCTTGCACAAGTTTGGTTTTCCTGACTGAACTATCGCAAGAACTTCATATAGTTAGCCATGCTCTCGCCATGAAACCTCTCCCAAGGTATAAAAAAATTATGTTCCCATAGTGAGGACATTTCACTTCATTGTTTCATGTCTAAGTGTGGATTCCTGAAGAAATATGTTGAATTCTGCTTGTGTAATAAACTAGAACCGGTTACACGGAAGACAGTTGTTAATCTTAATGGGGAGTGGCAATGCAGACATTGGGGATAGTGACTAAGGTCTCTGTAGGGTGTGTGTGTTCCTTCCAAGGCCTGTCCAAATAGTCCATCACGCCTGATGTCTTATCTGACTTCCATGCAGCAATCAGGATGTTGGAACATGCTGGTAGGAGCAGAGCTGTCTTTTTGGCTCAGCAGAGAACGCTCACTTTCTTGTACCCTCCAAAGTAACTCCTTGTTCCCGCTCCTGTCAGAAAAAAATTGCTCAATCGCACCTCATTTATGCCAGCCTATTTTCCCTGAGACTGACTGTATCTTTCCAAAAATCTTTCTCAACTGGCCAGAAACTGGCACACACAGAAACACACCAATATACAAATGCATACATGCACACACATACGCACACACGCACACACGCACTCAGACACACACTCACGCACACACACACACACACCACACACACAGGTATTACCAAAATACAAACATTTTCTGGAAACAATCAAAAAGATAACTGTGTTTTGATTAATTGCAGCATGCTTACTGAAATCAGTAAAATATTTGTTTCCAACATCATTCTTATTTCAAAAATCATGACTCACTTCAGATTGCTTTGTGAGATAAATAGGTTTGAAACGGGTCCTGTTTAGTGATAAGAGAACACTCCTGTATTTTGTGCACATTGGATCTAGGTTCAAATCCCACTGAGCCCAGGCAGATGTTCATCCTGCAATACTTTTGTGGGTACATTGCGGGGTCTGAACTCTCTCCATCCTTCCTTGAACAGAGCACAGTGAACAGAGAACAGTGCTTAAATAACTAAATATAAACACCTTTACACTTTCACTAGGTTCCTGAGGCCAACGTGCAATTTCTGACGCTTCAATCTTTCCAAAACTAAATTTTTTAAAATGCCCCTGAGTTAAATGTAAGGGGGCACATGTACATGTACATGTAATGTATGTGCAGAACCCTACCTGTATTAAGACTGTCTTTATGACCGAGTATAAACAGACACAGTTTCAACACAACTCAAATGAACTGATCCAGCTTGTGTGAAGTGATGTTTATGTAATGACATGACTGTGGTGGTAGATGGGCCAAGTCCCGCTCTGAACTTTCATAGCGACGCTGTGTTATGGAGCATGGAGGAGAAACTCTTGGGGGAGACTAGCATGGTTTACAGGAAGTTTCCCTAATGATGAGAATATCATTCCCGCACACACAAGGTTCGACGGTCAGTACTCACACAGGGAATCATATGTACACAATCTCTCTCACACACATATACACTGTATTTTCTCTTTCACATTTGTACTGTCTGTCTTTCACTCTCTCTCACTCTCTGGATTTTTCTCGCCAGTCAGTTAAGCAAACATTATGTTCAGTACCTCAACCTTAAAGGGTTCAAATAGACCATGCTATATGCTGAGAAACATGACTCAAAAACCTGGTATGGGGTTCCAGTGAAAGTAACAAGACGAAACAAGATGCTGTCAGGGACTGCAGTGTTGTGGTGATTGATTTCTTCACTCCTAGTGAACCATTAGGGAGGTTTAACTACTGTCAACAGTCAAAACAACTGCAAGTCGTTTACGCATTTCAAAATCGACAAAGTTAATAGCAGGCATCCGTCTTCCAGCTTGTGAAAGCTTGTTAAAATGTTATGACGTCCAACAGACCCGAATTAGCCTCCTTGACATCGTTCATCGCAACCCTCCACCGCACCTGTCTAAAAGACAACTGAGAATTGGTCAGTCAACCAATCACAATTATCAGCCACAAAATGTTTTAAATGTATACGTTGTTAACCATAGTGCTAAACCATAAGATCCATCTAAAAACACCAGCACAATGGACCTTCATGAACACAAAGCACCATACACGTGATCAAACAACTGATTGTAATGCCAATGCATTTCTACAGATTCATAGACCACAGAAGAGATGTCTTGAAATAGCATATAAATTACATTACAAGGGGCTGGAGAATGTGTCTTTCTTCAAGGTTATTAATTTAGTAAAATACTAGGATTGTAATTTGCCGTACGTTGTTCCTCAGATTCATACATATATAACTAATCATACAGTATATTAATTGCATGATAGCCTACTGCAGTTCCAAGCAAGTGCCAGTAAATTGCTGGGAGAACAGTGGATAGGAAGGGTTTTGGTCAAACCCTTCCACTTGTTCTGTTGACATACATCACATCGCCATCCCAGCAGTCTTGGGTTTTTTCCAAACATGTCATTAACCGCCTCCTGTTTTACCCAAACACATCATGATTCATGACAAATATCACAAGCATGATTTGGCAGACACATATATGAACAGGGTCCTGGTTCTTGTAATAAGTGTTATTTATGTGGAGTACCCGGTCAGAGGTCAATGTTACTCTGAGTCAGGGTTGTTGTATGTTCGGGGTTAGGACGAGGATGAAACCTTTAGGCGACTTATTGTGGAAAGCTTTTTTTTCCAGTGGGACACAAACAGCAGCGGTCAGTTCTGGCCAATGTTATCATCCGTGCCAAAAGGGATATCAGCTTGTCGCCAATGTGCGCTCTGAAGCCGCAACCTTTTTGAGAGAGTCTGCTCATGAAATATGGACGAGCCTGACGCAGCCATGGGGGCAGACATCCTTGGGAATGTTTGTCAAGACTTCAGTGAAGGATGAAAAAGTGATTTACCCTAGCCTGGGAGCCAACAAAATACAGTACATCAAATCACACATATAATCATTAGAAAAGGTAAATAATTCTACTCTTAGTATTGTACCCTGTAAACAGCAATTTCCCCTCTGGGGGACAAATAAAGGATTTTCTTATACTATCTTATCTTTAGCAGAAGTTTGACCCAAACCAGCCCACAAGCAACTGCCCATTCCTGGTTTTCAGTATGGTGAACTCTCAGCTCATCTCTGCACCGCACTCACATCCTGCAGCCTGATCAATAGTGCGATAAGAAATGACCACTTTGCCACACAGTGAAAAATGGCACCGCTTACAAAATACGCATGTGGTTCAAATATTTGGACTGCAATTATCAACTGTACAGCGTTGGCCAGGGAGGCTTTCAGCCTGGGTATCGTATGATGGGGAACACATTGCGCTCAGTACTGCTGTGGATGCATGATGTTGCCTTGACAAAGGGCAGTGCCAGTCCAAGTTCCAGATGGCAAGAGGGAGCATGTGACGCTGGCAGAGATGGAAAAGCTGAAAGGTCTGGAGCTGGATGAGAAGCCAGCCTCCTCCTGTGACATCTGAACCCTTGTGTGTCACATGATCAGGCTCCAAGCTGAAAGGTCTGGACATTCATTTATGATTCCTATCTAGCATCTTACCAACATTGCGATTTTGTATAATAATAAATTTTAAAAAGTTGGATTTAGTTGCATGGTCAGTCTGCAAACAAAATACATCCTAATTAAGTCTAAACGCAATGACACACTAGCCAAAACCCTCACACTCTCTCACATCCTCCCATCATGGTGTTAAGGTCAGAGATCACAGGGTCACGTTTTTCTAGGCAAGTGCTACAAAACATTTCTGTGACTCCAACTTTGTGGTAACAAAGTCACTGCAGCGGGTGGTGAAAACCACCCAACGCATCACTGGGACTATTCTTCCGTCCATTGAGGACATCCAGAGGAAGCGCTGTCTGCGTAGAGCTCACAGAATCCGAAAAGATTCCTCACACCCCGCCCACAAACGGTTTGCCCTCCTGCCCTCCGGCAGGCGCCTCAGGAGTCTGTTAAACAACAAATGTTTTAGTACGACTTTGGTAAACTACAAAGCCGCACCGCTTGCAGCATTACGGCTACCGTAACCAGGAGTGTCGCGGAGTAATACATACTGTGATTCCCCATAATATTATTTGACTGAATTATCTGACTGTTTTTTTTTCAGCTTATTGCGCCTTAAGGCCTATTTATGCTTCTGCGATTTGTCGCGCGCACTGCTCCGCCGACCATCGCCGACCCTCCCGCATTGCCCATCGCGCGCCTCCAAAAAATCCTAACTGCGCGTAGCGTTGTCGGCGTCGAAAGCGCTGTGATTGGTACGCTCAGAACGTGACGTAGTTTTGTAAATAGTTGAGATACGTGTGTTGTATAGTTTGAGTGCACTTTTTGCCGTGATTTGCCGCAACTTGACTTTTTATAATGCATTTATACATACTACAATGCATATTGTTGTTGTATTGTTTTAGTGTTGTGATTTTTTAAATTATACTTTTTGTATTACATAATACATAAGAAGAAAACACACAAGTTTGTTTTTAAACAGTTGTTTTGATATTTATTTTCAACACACACAGCACAACACAGTTTACACACTATGCATAGTTCACAGTTTATTATCACTCATTGAGTGTGCTTTGGGACACCATCGTGAAGTTCGAATCATTGGCCACCACTTTTCTCCACTCGCCAGGCTGTATACGGCGAAGAAGCTCGTCAAATCGGCCCGCTAAAGTAACGAAAGTGCATTTGTTCGTCCAGCTCCCTCAGTGGGTGAACCAGTGTTGCAAATTCACCCGTTTCCAGCCTCGAACGATCGTACAGAACCTCCGCAAACGTCTTCTCTGTCGCCTGCGCTTCCACATCATTTGCAAAATAAGCATTTGCTCTTCGATAATGAGCAAGGATTCGGCTATAACCCTTGAAACCACACAGCCACACAACCCTGGTGGCAGGGCGGTGAATTGCAGAGTAACGCGGACCCTCGACGCGAAACTTCGAATGCTCAACCACCGCGCCGCGCCCCACGCGCAACGTTTGACGCAGAAGCATAAATAGGCCTTTATAGTCCGGTGCACTTTATATATGAAAAAAGATCGAAAATAGACCATTCATTGACAGTGCGCCTTATAATCCAGTGCTCCCTATAGTGCAAAAAATACGGTACCCTGCAACTCTGTGTGCTGTACTTTACCCTGCTGCTGTTTTGAACTGCAATTTCCACCCCAGGAGGACAAATAAAGGTTTATCTATTCTAATCTATCATCAAAGTTTCCCTCTCAGGAGATACGTCAATAACAAGCTCCGCCATGGAATTAACATGTATGTAACCAACACCTGGATCTTTTTGTGTGGGTTGTCCTATCTTTTCCCCTTATGACAGTGAGTGTCTATGTAGAAAGATGTCAGGCACCAATATAACCTTCCTTCATTCTCCTGTTATCCTGAGAGCCACACTCAAGATCTGCAGGGCATACAAAATTAAATTACAATGCAACCAATGACACATGGTCATAATCATCCCGCCCGAGGAAAATATGTTGAATAGTTCATGTGTGTTCATGTTTATTGAACATGCACAAGATTACTACATCAAACACACACACCTACAACGAGTGTTCTGTGTCCTGTCTCACAGAATAACCAAGTCCTTCTGAGAGAGAGGCCCCATATCTGTATTGCCACCGTTTATATAATTCTCATATCAAAGAATCCCCCAAACCAATCAACATCAATCCATGCTTCGATCTCTGTGATTGGTTAGTCCCATGTTTGTGACAATAAGAAATCATTTGGTGTTGCCAAATGTTCGCAAAGGTTCTTTGTTGTTTGTCTCCTCTCTCAATTAGGGTACAATCCAGGAAGTCTAGACAGAGTGCACCCCCGATGCCTCTTGGTGAAAATTTCCATGCTGATTGTTATTCACCTGGTGAATTCACAGCCTCCAGACTTTATGTCTCCAAGTCAATCAACAGAGAAGCTCCAGGAGGTCTCAAATGAGTGTATTGTCTTTCCGGGAGGGTTAAATCATCCCCGCTCCCTGTCAACAGCTGTCCCATCAGAACTAATGGCTCTTATCACAGAACCTAGGAGACCTTTGTCCAATACATTTTAATTGTACATACATTGGTCGTAAATTTCCACAACAGAACAATTTCTCACTGAAGGGTTTTGCAATTTAACGTTTTGCCATGTTTAATAATAATACCTCATTATGTTTATTTCCTTTCTGTGTAATTGAACAACAAAAATAAATCCAGAAATAAGCAACCTTAACCAAATCTCACATTAAACAAAAAAATTGGCTTGCAAAATTGTTCTTCTCAACAATTATAAGATTTCTGTATAAACAACCTTATACAAAATTTACATGATTGGTTGTCGCATGATTGGTGGAAGAAACAAGACATTTTGAGCAGTGTGTCTCACAAGATAACAAAAATACTTCCTAATTAGGGGGTCTTGGCCAAATTACTGACACAAAAACTAGGTTTGAAGCAGGAATGTAAAAGGGCAATAAAATGGCTAGCACCTGTCTGAGAATGCTTCACAATGACATTACAGTTATTCTCTATTGCCGTAGAAAAATCGAATTACATGATCCTTATCTCCTAATTACAAGAAAATGTCTCATTATAATTAGTACAGATTTTGTTATTAGTTGTCAGTAGGCCACGGCTCATTGATCAACTGTAGGTTACCACCGAGAGGTGACATTACATTCAGCTGTGTTAAGTGCGGGATCCTATGTAACTTTATAGTATAAGTTAATGGACATGGTTTTGTCTATATCTTTTCTTGTTATTGTGTGCGTGCTGCAAGGCGCACACTATGTTATTACTAGCGTTTATTGTGTGCGTGCTGCAAGGCGCACACTATGTTATTACTAGCGTTTATTATTATTGTGTGCGTGCTGCAAGGCGCACACTATGTTATTACTAGCGTTTATTGTGTGCGTGCTGCAAGGCGCACACTATGTTATTACTAGCGTTTATTATTATTGTGTGCGTGCTGCAAGGCGCACACTATGTTATTACTAGCGTTTATTGTGTGCGTGCTGCAAGGCGCACACTATGTTATCACTAGCATTTATTATTGTGTGCGTGCTGCAAGGCGCACACTATGTTATTACTAGCGTTTATTATTGTGTGTGTGCTGCAAGGCGCACACTATGTTATTACTAGCGTTTATTGTGTGCGTGCTGCAAGGCGCACACTATGTTATTACTAGCGTTTATTGTGTGCGTGCTGCAGGGCGCACACTATGTTATTACTAGCGTTTATTATTATTGTGTGCGTGCTGCAAGGCGCACACTATGTTATTACTAGCGTTTATTATTGTGTGCGTGCTGCAAGGCGCACACTATGTTATTACTACCGTTTATTGTGTGCGTGCTGCAAGGCGCACACTATGTTATTACTAGCGTTTATTGTGTGCGTGCTGCAAGGCGCACACTATGTTATTACTAGCGTTTATTATTATTATGTGCGTGCTGCAAGGCGCACACTATGTTATTACTAGCGTTTATTGTGTGCGTGCTGCAAGGCGCACACTATGTTATTACTAGCGTTTATTATTGTGTGCGTGCTGCAAGGCGCACACTATGTTATTACTAGCGTTTATTGTGTGCGTGCTGCAAGGCGCACACTATGTTATTACTAGCGTTTATTGTGTGCGTGCTGCAAGGCGCACACTATGTTATTACTAGCGTTTATTGTGTGCGTGCTGCAAGGCGCACACTATGTTATTACTAGCGTTTATTATTATTATGTGCGTGCTGCAAGGCGCACACTATGTTATTACTAGCGTTTATCGTGTGCGTGCTGCAAGGCGCACACTATGTTATTACTAGCGTTTATTATTGTGTGCGTGCTGCAAGGCGCACACTATGTTATTACTAGCGTTTATTGTGTGCGTGCTGCAAGGCGCACACTATGTTATTACTAGCGTTTATTGTGTGCGTGCTGCAAGGCGCACACTATGTTATTACTAGCGTTTATTGTGTGCGTGCTGCAAGGCGCACACTATGTTATTACTAGCGTTTATTGTGTGTGTGCTGCAAGGCGCACACTATGTTATTACTAGCGTTTATTGTGTGCGTGCTGCAAGGCGCACACTATGTTATTACTAGCGTTTATTATTATTATTGTGTGCGTGCTGCAAGGCGCACACTATGTTATTACTAGCGTTTATTGTGTGCGTGCTGCAAGGCGCACACTATGTTATTACTAGCGTTTATTATTATTGTGTGCGTGCTGCAAGGCGCACACTATGTTATTACTAGCGTTTATTGTGTGCGTGCTGCAAGGCGCACACTATGTTATTACTAGCGTTTATTATTATTGTGTGCGTGCTGCAAGGCGCACACTATGTTATTACTAGCGTTTATTATTGTGTGCGTGCTGCAAGGCGCACACTATGTTATTACTAGCGTTTATTATTATTATTATTCTTACGCCGTTTTTTGGCTCAAAACATCTACCAGAGTTTTTGACGCATATACACAAAAGTTATATCAAAACGTGCGGCTCGGCCCCGACATGTGTGCTATGATTTTTCTAAGACTTTTGGCTTACAATTTTGCCCATAAATTGCCAAAAACCACACCGAAAAAATGCATTGGTGTCAATGGAAAGAATGTTTGAGAGGTAGAGTGGAGATGTCATCGCTAGAGTGAGGAGAAGAGAGAGAAATTTGTAAAAAAAATAAAACGTATTCGACTACCATGGCCTCAAATGCACCACTACAGACACAATTTATACATAGAAACGTAGGAAAATGTGTCCTCTAGCTCACACTTGCTTTACTTTATCTGTCAGGTTTATTGTTTTAGCTTGACATGCGAAAATTCGGCCGCAGCACCCATGAAGAGCCTCATAGACTCCCATGTTAAAAGTGCCAGGAAAATTTCAGGAGGAACACAAAACTAACACTTTTTAGAATTGCTCCCAAGAGCACATTTCTTCACTTGTCAACACAAAATGTCTATGTAGACGTTCAGGAAGGGCTCAGCCGGCTTCACGTTAACCTGGTTTTATGATTGGAAACACGGTTTGGCCAGAAATCCTTCCTGTTCGAGGGGTGCTGTAAGCCTTTTCTCTCTCTCTGTTCAACTGACATGACAGTTGCAACTGTCAGCTGCAACTCATTAGTTCGTTACTTAGCAACGTGCTTGAAAGAGGAGATACGGTGGCCACGAATGACGGTGGCTATTTTATGAACAGTAATTCATTTCACATTTAATAACTTTAATTGGAGGATATTTACTGGAGGAGTCAAATTGGCTCTTTTTGTTTCGGGTGTATTTATAAACTGTACTCCAGCTCAACTCTTCCTCTCTGGCTCTAAGTCTCTAAGGTAAGCAAACATCTTTTTCAACTCTTTCGCTAGCATGCTATCTACAATGTAGGTTTTTGACTTCTTTAACATTTGGGCTCATAGGTATTCATGTGCTTATCAGTCAGGATTTACAACTGATATTCCAACTAGCTGTAAAGATATGCTGTTTGCTAACATTAGCGACCAATGCTAAAATTAGCGCTTAAGCTAATTGCTAGTGCATCAGCATATGTTTCTAGCATGCTAAGATGTGGGTTTTGGACTTCTTTAACATTTGGGCTTATATGTATTCATGTGCTTATCAGTCAGGACGGTGGTGGAGGGTTATGGGGGGGGGGTTATTTGTGTGCATTTTGACCGTTTAGGGTCGTTTTCGGAGGGGGGGGGGGCGATCGGCGTTCGCGGGGGGAGGGGGGCGGGGGGGCTCGTGCGGGGGGGTTTGAGGGCAGGGTTCATGTGCTGGGGTCCATAGGATTCTAACGAGATATTGCTGAGGTGTGTGGGAGGTTGGGTTGATGAGCTATGAGCCTATTTGTGGGAGAGGTTTGAGAATCGCGATTGATTTACATGCACCTTCAAGCGGAGATTGTGACGTTGCGGGGGGCTCGGGGGGGGGCGATTTCGGAAGGGTTTGGGGTATTGGGGAGGTGTGTGGGTGGTTCCATAGAGAAACAGTGGGGATTAAATACAGGTCTTTTAGGAATTGCTATTTAAATTGTTGCGGGGGCTTGCTGTAAAACATTCATAATCGTCTGGATACTGGTTGACCTTGCAAACTATTGGCTAGTGTTGTATGGGGAGTCCTGTAGTCCTGTAGTTTATAGATGATTGAACCTGTGTGTCTGCTACTAATTGATTCATTGCACTGAATGGTTTGATTGACAGTTCATCATTAAGTCATTAATGTACAGACTGCCTGTGTGTATGCACATATATGTATCTATCTATAGATAGATATATATATGTGTGTGTATGTGCGTGTGTGTATGTGCGTGTGTGTTTTTTCTCAATTAATGTTGGATAAAAAGCCCTGTTTTTGTTAGTGTGATATCAGAACTGTGTGACCTAGTGCTTTTTGTGAATTTTGATGCTAGCTTATTGCTGAATCCTGATTTGTTACATGTTTGATTGCATGTGGATTGATTTGACATTTAACACAGCTGTATAACTTTATAATGTTATCTGATATTTATAATGCGGTATCATTTTGATAAAAGGTGTATTTCTAATACCAAAGTCATAGCCATTGATGGCCTAATTCTGGCATTGGATGTATTTGGGTCATTTTACACTCTAAGTTTTTGAAAGCATTTATCTCTATTATCAAATTAGAACCAAACTATTACTATGCTACTGAACTGTAATGTAAAGTGCTACCTGACACAGAGTGACCAATTGTTTACTGCTTGCTTACTACTTAAACTTAAACTGTGGCAGTGTGCTCAAGTGGAGCTGTCTTTAATCCTGCTGAAATTCGTGTTTACGCTACTACTAGTGCATCAGCATATGAACACCTGTTGAAAGCTTGATCTGTCACATACCTAAGCAATGGTAGAAGTCATATTCTGAAAATTACTCAACAGTGTCAGTGATGTATGGGGGAGAATCCCGGGCCAGAGTCACGCACACTCAAAATTTCTTTAGGAATTTTTTTCTAGTTATTGTGTGCGTGCTGCAAGGCGCACACTATGTTATTACTAGCGTTTATTATTATTATTATTATTCTTACGCCGTTTTTTGGCTCAAAACATCTACCAGAGTTTTTGACGCATATACACAAAAGTTATATCAAAACGTGCGGCTCGGCCCCGACATGTGTGCTATGATTTTTCTAAGACTTTTGGCTAACAATTTTGCCCAAAAATGGCCAAAAACCACACCAAAAAAATGAATTGGTGTCAATGGAAAGAATGTTTGAGAGGTAGAGTGGAGATGTCATCGCTAGAGTGAGGAGAAGAGAGAGAAATGTGTAAAAAAAAATAAAACGTATTCGACTACCATGGCCTCAAATGCACCACTACAGACACAATTTATACATAGAAACGTAGGAAAATGTGTCCTCTAGCTCACACTTGCTTTACTTTATCTGTCAGATTTATTGTTTTAGCTTGACATGCGAAAATTCGGCCGCAGCACCCATGAAGAGCCTCATAGACTCCCATGTTAAAAGTGCCAGGAAAATTTCAGGAGGAATACAAAACTAACACTTTTTAGAATTGCTCCC